>JBBPBX010007762.1:0-26080 GCA_038048925.1 Garcialebias charrua | reverse complement strand
CCCCCTCCCTTTATGACGGCTGGCAGGCCAGAGGGACCCATTCTGCTGAAGTTACTTGTGTATTTTTTTTTGAGTCAATAAAACAGAGAGTGGCTGGTTTTTTTTAGCTTTATTTGTGCTTAAGTGTAATGACATGTTTGATTTTATGTCACTCACAGCAGGAAAAACATGATTTGTACATGCAACAAAGTTACCAGCTATTTGTACCGTGCTACAAATAAAGTCTGGACATGAATGGATCATTCCCCGTATTGCTTGGACGGGTGACCGTGTAAAGTCAAGACGTGAACCTGGTTCATCAGGCATGCTTTTGTCTGTCGTCCCGGTTTGCCGAGGAGGCCCTGTGTCTGACCTCCTGGTGGGGGACAAACCTGTTTTCATCCTCGTAGGCCGGCCGCTTCTGCGGTGGGGCACGCGTTGCAGAGCGGTGTCGAGGCTGCGCAGGTCTGCCTCCAGCAGACTCCCTGGGGGGCAAGCTTCTCCTGGGAATGCCCACCCGGAGAGCTTCGGCCTGTTTGCGCCTTTGGTCCAGCTTGGTCTGAATTTGCTCCAAAGCTTTTCCAAATAATCCCGTCAGCTCTATCGAGTGGTGGAGAAAAGGCACCCTTTGTCCCTCGGGAAGATCTGTTAAAGTCATCCACAGATGGCGTATTGCGATGGCCACTTCTGCCATTCCTCTGCCTTAAGCAACAGCGGCTGTTCCCATCATGCGGAGCAAGAAGTCTGTTGCCCTGCGGGCTTCATCCAGTAAGTCAGCGGCAGCCTGCTTGTCCGTCATTACCTGGAGCTGTTGTAGCTTTTCAGCTAGGTAAGCCTTCATCAACGCGGATGCGTTCATGGCACACGCTGCAAGTCCCTGAACTCTGTAGCATTTCTCGGGAAGAGAAGCTGAGGCTCGACAAGCTTTGCTGGGAAGAGTTGGTTTTGTCCCGAATGGCCAGGTGAGACGCTAGTGTGTCCTCAATTTGAGGCACGTTGGCTATTCCCACCTCATCCATCCCGTCCACGTCGAGGAACTGTGAGAGTGGTAAGAGCATGGGAGCTCTGGGCTGAGGCCAGGTGCGAGTTAGTTTTGTGAGGAAGTCCGGGAACACGGGCATCCTCTGCCTTGTGGCGGCCTGCTGCTTTGAGTAAAAATAGTTTCCTGCCAGTCTCGTGAGCTGTTGACGAGGCGGGGGCTCTGGCCATGGGATGTGCAGTGCGTCCGCTGCTCTGTGGTACAGGTCAAACAGAGCAGGGATGGAAAAGTCAGTTTCCGGGATTACAGGTACCGGGGTCTGGGAGAGGTCTTCTCCCTGTTCCTCCAGTTAGACGTCTGCGTCCTCCACGGAAAATTCGCCTGAGGCTGAAATCGAGATCTTGTCCTCGTTCATCATGCCTCGAGTGTCAAATTCGACTGTTAAATCCACCATAGGAGCCAGCACGTCAGGGTTGTCACCCCATTCGACTCGCGTGCTGTCGTGTAGAGCCATGTTCTCGAGCTCCGGCATGGGAGTGAGGGGCTCAGTGGTGTCCGCATCCATTGGTACTGCCGGGGCGCCGATGGCCATGGCAACAAGGTCAACCTGGTGCCGCAGCATCGCACCCAGCATCTGGCTGCAGTGTGAGCAAAAGTCGGGCGCATCCAGCGCTGTTTTTGCCTGTACCATTCCCAGGCAGACTGGACAGGCCTCATGGATGTCCGTTGCCGCGAGGGAGCAACCGCATCCGCTAGGACAGGCGCGCGAAGTTGGGCTCGCTGTCTTGCTGGTTTTCCTTGGAAGTCTTGTCTTTTGCTTTCCTTTCTCCGGAGGCATGTCCGAGATAAGGCGAGCGAGTCCTTCCAGAATTCTTTTTCTTTTAATTTTTTTAGACGTCTCCTCTGTCGTGTCGCTTTCGCTGGCTAGCCCACTACGAATTAGCAAGGGTAGCGGTTGTGACGCAGTTAGCACCGTCGAGCGAAGCAGTCTGTGGAGAGAGGAGAAGAAAATACTTCGGGGTTAAGAGAAAATGTGCCGGACTAGCTTTCGCTAGTCCAGCAGTACGCAGGAATAATTCTCTGTGCGCTCTGTGTAGGGAGCAAGCTCACTCTGGTTGAGCGATGAAGCAACAGAGAAGTCCCGCGAAGAGAGGTAGTTCAGGTTTAAGCGAGGTGAAGGGCAAAAAAGAGAAAGATGGATGGGCGTCAGTCGCCTATAAATACCCAGAGGGCGGGGCCTCTGGCGCGACGTTGACGCCCTAGCCATAAAGGCGTGATTGTATTCCTTCAGGTAATCGCGCGGGTGCGCAATTCCCATAGCAAGTATGTTGCACAGAGTGACTGACTGATAAGGGAACCAGAACACGTTTCTTATGAACTAAGACTCATTTGAATCTATAGATGAGCTTCAGATGAACACATGCATCATGTGAACACCAGTGAGAGCAGCTGAAGCCATGCTGCCCAGTCAGTCGTCTGACTCACACTTCACTGCTGCAGCTCCTCTTCAGCACACCATTCAAATGACAAGAAGATTCACAGGCTTCCATCCATCCATCCACCTATTCATCCATCTATGCATCCATTCATCCAACCATCCATCCATCCACCTATTCATCCATCCATCCATCCATCAACCTATTCATCATCCATCCAACCATCCATCCATTCATCCACCTATTCATCCATCCAACCATCCATCCATCCACCCATCCACCTATTCATCCATCCATCCATCCACCTATTCATCCATCCATCCATCCATCAATCCACCTATTCATCCATCCATCCATCTATTCATCCATTCATCCATCCACCTATTCATCCATCCAACCAGCCAGTAATCCATCCACCTATTCATCCATCCATCCATCCATCCATCCATTCATTCATTCACCCATCCATTCATCCATCAATCAGCCACATATTCATCCATCCACCTATTCATCCATCCATCCATCCATCTATTCATCCATCCACATATTCATATATTCATCCAACCATCCAACCATCCATATGCCTATTCATCCATCCATCCAACCATCCATCCATCCATCCATCCAACCATCCATCCATCCATCCATCCAACCATCCATCCATCCATCCATCCACCTATTCATCCATCCACCTATTCATCCATCAATCCATCCACCTATTCATCCATCCATCCATCCACCTATTCATCCATCCATCCATCTATTCATCCATTCATCCAACCATCCATCCATCCACCTATTCATCCATCCAACCAACCATCCATCGATCCACCTATTCATCCATCCATTCATTAATTCACCCATCCATTCATCCATCAATCATCCACCTATTCATCCATCCACCTATTCATCCATCCATCCATCCATCCATCCATTCATTTACCCATCCATTCATCCATCAATCATCCACCTATTCATCCATCCACCTATTCATCCATACATCCATTCATTCATTCATTAATCCATCAATCCATATATTCATCCATTCATCCATCCATCCATCCATTAATTAATTCACCCATCCATTCATCCATCAATCATCCACCTATTCATCCATCCACCTATTCATCCATCAATCCATCCATCCATTCATTTACCCATTCATTTATCCATCAATCATCCACCTATTCATCCATCCACCTATTCATCCATACATCCATTCATTCATTCATTCATTAATCCACCAATCCATATATTCATCCATTCATCCATCCATCCATCCACCTATTAATCATCCATTCATACATCCACCTATTCATCCATCCATCCATTCATCCATCCACCGATTCATCCATCCACCTATTCATCCATTCATCATCCATCCATCATCTGTTCATCCATTCATCCATACATCCATCCATTCATTCATTCATTCATTAATCCATCAATCCATATATTCATCCATTCTTCCACCTATTATTCATCCATTCATCCATCAATTCATTCACTCATCCATCCATTCATTGATCCATCAATCATCAACCTATTCATCCATTCATTCATCGGATGGATGAACGAACAAACGGGTGGATGGCCGTTCGTTCATTCATCCATCATTCAGCTCTTCTGGGAGGACTCCAATGTGTTCCCAGTCCAACTGAGAGACACTGGCTGTGTCTCAATTCAGGGGCTGCATCCTCATGAGTGCGCATTTGTCGGCCGCATACGTCATTGCCCCGCGCGGAGGACTGTCCCAATTCGAAGACTCCTCCTCATGCGGCCGAGGAATGCGGCCTACTTCCTGCCGAAATCGAAGGATGCATCCGTGGAACCTTCAAGACGGAGGCTATCCCAGAATTCATAGCGCCAGCAGAGATTTCGCGGGGGGGGGGGACTTTCTGCGTGCAGGGTCGGGGCTGCTGCGTGTTGTTGAGTCATCAGCTCGTTTTAACAACAACCTCAGCGCGAATATTCATTCAACCTTTATTTAGTCATCTCAAACAACCTCATAATATCAACACTTGGACTAAAGGGCGAGATACACTCGAGCGTCCTCACGATACGCCAATACGCAGCGTACGTACGCCCCGTACGCAGCGTAGCCCCGCGTAGCCCCGCGTAGCCCCTCAGGGCAAGTACGCGCAAAAGTATTTTTTTACTACGCATACGCGATTCGCATACGCGATGCGCGGTGTCTGATCTAAACTTCCCCGGCGCCGGACTGTTTTGTATGTTACACAAATGAAATAAATTCCTCTTTTTTATCGCTGATCGGGCCTTTTCTTTTGTTTTTTTGCCTAAAGTCAAGTAACCGCTTCTTCCTCCGTTCACTCGATGAATGAAATGAATGAATTCAGGTCCTACCTGGGTGCGCGATGTTTTATATATTCCCTGGTGGGCTGTGGTGGGCTGTGGGCTGCAGGAAAAGCACTCCGTGCTCAGCTGCTCATATTACAACAAGGAGAACGCGAGCGTTTGGAGCGAAAAACTAGCGGAAGTGACGATCGGAAGTGACGGTACGGAGGAAATGACGTTAGAATTTGGAGCGAAAACACGAGAATCTACGCGAGAACGAAAGCCGAGTGTAGCAGCGGCTCCGTATACGCGCGTATACGTCCGTATACGCGCGTATACGGAGTCTGCTTCAGTGTATCTCGGGCTTAAGCCCCTCTATTTGTAACTGGGTACTAGACTTCTTAACAGACAGACCACAGTCCGTGAAGATCCACAACTTCTCCTCCTCCACCATAACCCTCAGCACTGGCTCTCCCCAAGGATGTGTGCTGAGCCCTCTTCTGTTCACTCTGCTCACATATGATTGTACAGCCACACTTCCAGGCTGTCATATTGTTAAGTTTGCAGATGATACAGCGGTGGTGGGATGCATCACAAACAATGATGAGTCCAGCTACAGACAGGAGGTGGAACACCTGGAGAGCTGGTGCAAAGAGAATAATCTTCACATGAATGTGAAGAAGACAAAGGAGATGATTGTGGACTTCAGAAGGAACAAACACACCCACGCCCCACTGAAAATAGGTGGATCTGCAGTGGAAGTGGTCTCCAGCTACAAATACTTGGGTGTACACTTGAATGATAACCTCAGCTGGAGCAACAACACCACCAGCCTGATCAAGAAAGGTCATCAGAGACTCTACTTCCTCAGACGGCTGAGACGAGCTGGTCTGAGCAGCCCAGTCCTCACCTCCTTCTACAGGTGTGCAGTGGAGAGCATCCTGTGCTCCAGCATCAACGTGTGGCATGGAGGCTGCACAGTTGCAGAGAGGAAAGCTCTACAGAGAGTGGTGAAGGCTGCACAGAAGTCTGTTGGAGTCAGTCTCCCCACCATCACAGACATTTACACCTCCAGATGCAGGAAAAGAGCCACCTGCATCATGAAAGACCTCACTCACCCAGCACACTCACTCTTTGCCCCACTCCCCTCAGGACGGAGGTTGAGGAGCATCAAATGTAGAACCACTAGACTGAGGAACAGCTTCTACCCTGAGGCTGTTAGACTCATGAATAAATAAATAATAAGAATAAACACTGCAAAATATCACATCATGCTGATGCTGATCTGTTTTCTTGTTGCTGTGTTCATCTGTGACCATCTGCTCATACAGACTCATGTTCGTGCTGCTGTTTATAATGATGTTTTTCCACTACATTAGGGCTTAGTGTATTACTAGTTGATGTTTCTCTTAGTTAATTCTAGATGTTATTACTGTTTTTCTCTTGCATTTGTTGTTGGATGTAACTGGGACCCCGTGTACATAATCTCGTTTTCATCACATGTACCACATGCGGTGCAAATGACAATAAAGACTCTCTGACTCTCTGACTCTGACTCTCTGATATCATCACAGTCCCTGTGACCCACATCTTTAATCTGTCCATAAGCCAAAACACCATTCGGATGCTTGGAAAACAGCCTTTGTTCTTCCTTTGCTGAAGGGAGGTGACCCCACCTCACTGAACAATTATCGACCGATCTCTAAACTCTGCATCTTAGCCAAGGTTCTAGAAAAACTGATAAACTCTCAGATCAAAAATTATCTGGACTCATTTAACATCTTACCTCTTCATCAATCTGGTTTCAGGAAAAAACACAGCACAACAACTGCTTCTCTGAAGGTTCTGAATGATGTTGTTGAAGCATTGGATGCTAAGGACTATTGTGCTGCACTTTTCTTAGACCTGTCTAAAGCTTTTGACACTGTGGATCATAACATCCTGTGTCATAAGCTCTCAGAAATCGGTTTCTCTGATCACACCATCGGTTGGTTTTCTAACTATCTTTCCAATCGGAGGCAATGTGTTCAACATAACGGTACTTCTTCCAGCTATTTAACAGTTAAAAATGGTGTACCACAAGGCTCAGTTTTAGGACCCACTCTCTTTACAATCTACATAGCTAATGTAGGTCACTGCATCCCTGATGCATCCTTACATTTCTATGCTGATGATACAGTTGTTTACTGCCGAGCTAAAACAGTAGCTAAGGCTTTCCAGTTACTGCAATCTGCTTTTGACATCATCCAGTCAGATTTGTTCCGTCTCAAACTTGTCCTAAATGCTGATAAAACAAAAGGGATGTTTTTTTTCAAATAGGAAGGCGGTTCCAGCAGATCCTCCTCTGATTTTATCTTCAAATGGTGTCCCTATTGAGTTTGTTGATTCCTATAAATATCTGGGTATTGTAATAGAATAAATGCGGTTGTAAGGTATTTAAACACTTACTGAGCCATCATTATTGTAGATGCGCAGTTTAGCAGACTTTAATCTTGCACAAACTGCCACCAAAGTGCGAGTTCTTCCTTTTTCCGATACTAAATTGTTTCTACTGTGATTAATCAGAAATGTAATTTCACGCTTAGACTTCAATTTATATTGGTCTACCAGAAAATAGACCTTTTATTGAAACTATCACAGAATTACATTAAACATTGGTATCGATATTAGCTCTGATTTAATAACTACGTTGACAAGAATTCAAATTAAAACAAACAGACAATTAAAACTTAACTGTTGGCACATTACTTGACAGATTAAATGCTTATGAAAAATAAGAAATAGGAGGAAGGAATATGAAAGCTAAGTTAACTAAAGTTGTTTACTTTGAACCAGACTGGGTGACACCTTCTTCCCCACACGAGCAGATTGCTGGGCTCCCGTACGCTCAAACACACCACGACTTTTACCTGTTGACGGTTCGTCTCTTGGAGACAAGAGTGGAGAAGTTTGTGGACACACACGTGGATGGGTTTGTCCAGTGGCCGTCCAGTTGAACTTCAGCGTGAGTGAGTGTGCTGATTCACGATACGAGGAACTCGCCTCCCTCGGCAGGAAACAAACGGTCAAGCGCACAGACTGACTTTCAAAATAAAACTTTAGAAAACAAATTCTTCCAGGAGAGTGAAAGGATCACAGTAAGGCTTTACTATGATTCCGCTGAGACGTGGGTCGTTGACACATGACCGGGCCGTCTCCAGCTTTCAGAGAGGAGAGAGCAGGTTGACAGTTCGTTCTCCTCGAAACTCTAACTTCCAAATAGGAAGTGCCCATTATATGGGGGAGGTGGGGTCTCCCCACCTCCTCAACGGCTACAGGCTGGTTAACAAAATAAAAGATGGAAGTATGATCCCATAGGCAGAAAGTCTCTTGACGGACAACAGGAAAACTGTTTACATAAATCGGCCAGATGGCCTGCCTGTGAGCACAGCTAATGTTATGTCTAACTTCATAGACAACACAAAAGAAGCTGCAAGTTAAACGTTTACTCTGACCTTGTGCTTTAGATTCAAAGACTGCTTGCTTCTGCAGAAATAAACCAGCCGAAGGGTCAAAGTCATGCAAGTAACAGATCATCATTGAAATGACAAAAATACTGTTTGATCAATTCTGAATTAACACACATTAAAGAGAAAGTTCAATCTGATTAATTAGTGTCCATTAATTCATAATAATTGTTAACCAAAATAGTGTTTACTCGTCTCCTTGAAGGCTTCAAGAAGGTGTAACACTGAGAGTTTCAGAGAGATGCAGAGAGGTGTACTTGAAGGTCAAGCCTAACATAACAGAGGCTAGGTGTATCACTACAGTATCCTGATCGATTCACATCTCTCTTTTAAACTCCACGTGGAAAACCTAGTGAAGAAACTGAAAGTTAAACTGGGTTTCTTTTTCAGAAACAGATCATGTCTATCACTGAATGTTAGGAAACGCCTTGTGTCTGTGACTTTCCTTCCCTCCATTGATTACGGTGACATTCTCTACATGAATGCTCCTACAAGCACCCTGCGGATGTTGGATGTTGTCTATCATGGTGCACTAAGATTCATAACTGGTTGTGATTATCGTACCCACCACTGCACCCTGTATTCACTGGTTAACTGGACATCATTAACCTCACGCAGACTCTTCCACTGGTACATTTTCATCTTTAAATCACTTCTTGGTCTGCTGCCCTCATACATCTCCTCCTACATGTCTTTGCGTGAGTGCAGCTACAGTGTGCGCTCTCAGGACATGATTACCTGCAGTGTTCCGTCAGTGAGGACTGAACTTGGAAAAAGGGCCTTCTCCTACTCCGCTCCTGCTTCATGGAATATCTTACAAAAAGATCTGAAGCTCTCGACCTTGACTTCTCTAAATGGTTTTCAGAATCTGTTGGAATCCTGGCAAAAACCAATGCAGATTTGTTCCTGTCTTTGATTTTATACGTCTACCTTATAATGTTTTGCTAGTTTTTTGATACTTTGTTAAAAAAAAAAAAAACTTTCTTTTGTTTTTTTCTCTCTTTTGTTTTCTATTGTTTATTGTTTGTTTGTTTATTGTTTATTGTTTAAGGAAATTCTACCACTGCTGTTCATTGTTCTTTAGTTTTAGCAGGTCGCTTTCGTAAATTCCTCTTCCGGCTCTCGACAAAGCAAGTCGCATATCTTTTTGCTCCTACCCTCCCTAAGTTTTCCTCCTCCCTGCTTGCTTTTTGTCTCGTCCGTGACTCTTCAGCGCTCACTCGAACCAATTTGCGATGGAGTTAATAAATTGGGCTGTTTCATCTATAGATAAGATTTTTTCCACGAAGCGGACCGGGCCAGGAGAAGCGGCCTGCCCCTCTGACACGCACGCTGTCGGATACATGATGGACTCCTGGGGACAGTGGCAACCCATGTGTTTGACCGTCCTGTCTGTCGAAGACGTGGAAGATTTGTGGATTATTGGGATATTGGTGGCAGCTGCTCTGTTTTTTGGCGTGAGCGGAGCTGTCTGTTACTGGAAGATCAGGAAGACTTCGGCAGCTATCGGCGCACTGGCCAAACTTCCTGATCAGCAAGAGTCTCTGATCCGGGCTGTGAGCTCCTCAACCCAGCTGTTGTACGAGCTGAACCGCACAATGGGAGCGGTAGACCACCGTGGACCTGCGGTGCGCTTTGGAACTCGTTTACAGCCGCCCGGCATTAATCAGGGCACGGATGGGGGTTCGTAGCTTCGGAAACTCATTTGATTCGGCGATTTTGGACCTGAACAGCACCTGGACTCTGGAAGGCTGCAGTCAAAAAGAACACTGTGGCCTGGATTGAAGATAAACAATAACTATCTAATCTAGTTTCTGCTCGACCTTGGAAAAGAAGAAGGCTGTTTGCTAGGAACTATTCTCCTGGAGTGAAGCTGAGAGACACTGCTGACCCCCCCCCTCCCTCCCCAGAGGTCTCTGGGAGTGCGCTCGGAGGCGCCAAGTTAACAACTGCTGAACTGTGTTATCTGAGTGCTGCTCACAGACTCTTTTGATCTCCTTGCATGTCGTCAAATCTGCAACAATGTCTTGTCTGGTTGTGCTTATTGCTGATAGAGTTTTTGGGACTTTATCATAGAGTGTCTTAAGGCAATCTTTGATAGATTCTTTTTTTGAATATCACAAATGATACCTATTGTGTTTTTCCTTTTTCCATATCTGTTTGACCTTCATCCGGAGACGGATGAGCGCGGCCGCGCAGAAGAACATGTCATGTGTTTGGAAATGCTGCAGCTTGCATACTCTCCCTCTCTGGACGACTGTGCTACATAATCACGTTGTATTAATTAACTGGTGCAATGTTAATAAATAAATCTCTTATCTCTTATCTCTTATCTCTAAATGAGCCCATGAGGTTCAAAAGATTTACCTGACTAAATAAAGGTTGAATGAATGAAATCAACAGATTGATTTGTCTAGAAGTGGTCATTGATGAAGCACCAAACATCAGGTGCAGATCAGATGATGTATCACTGAGATATAATTGTTGGATTAATCTAGGGGGCGCACTGGAGTCAAATTTTTAAAGCACAGTACCACTGTGTATACAAGTGCTCATTGATGACACACAAAATATCTGGTCTTGATTGGATGTTGTATCGTTGAGATATAAATTTTGGAATCATCAAGGGGGCGCACTTGAGTCACTGATGATGCACAATAAATGTGGTGCAGATTGGATGATATTTCACTGATCTGTAAGTGTTGGAATAAAGTAGGGGGCGTGGCTTAAGTGATGTCATGATTTGACCGTTCAGTCTTGCAAGGGACCAAATGTGGATCAATCACTGAAGGTTTGATGTATTAGGCAGTTTTCCTCTAGGTGCTATTAGCGTTTTGTATTTCATGGCGAGATGTCCAACTTTGAGGTCTGGCCCTACCCTTTCAGCATGCTTCAAAACCAACAGGTTTGATAACTTTTGGTCCCCATGCCTCACGAAGAAACTAGCCAAGTTTGAAACCAATTGAGCGACATCCCTAGGAGGAGTTAGAGGCATGACAAAACCTATAAATCTCACTGACGCACAAAGCTTGGTTGAACAAACTTCAGGCTGGAGACCAGAAAGGTTCACTCTGATTTGTTCCTCAGACTGCATTCTGTAAATCTGCATACTTTAACTTTTTGTTCAATTAAATCTTTTATACTAAGGTTTATTGTTTAAGTTTATTCATTTTACAAAATGTGATACAACAAATGACAAGCAAATGGAAAGAATAAAAAATATATAAGGTGTAAAATGAAAAGGTAGCAGATGAAGAAAATATCTTATTAAATCTGCTCCTATCTATCTAATACAAACTAATTGCTCTCTAATAACAAAATAAGTAAATAACTCGTTTAACCAACAATATATGGATTACTCGGTTTCATTCAATCATATTTGTTTAACAATTCAACTTTGACACATTTCTTAAATACAGAAATTGATTTAGCTTCTTTAAATACTGGCATTAAATTATTCCACAATGTTACGCCTTGTATTACTGTAGTTCTTCCCTTCAAACTTGTTCTGAACTGTGGTTTAACAAACACATCTTTACCCTTAAGATTGTAACAGCTTGTTCTTTTCACAAAAAACCTTTGAATATTTGATGGTAGTATATTATTATGTGCTCTATACATAAGTAACAAAATGTTGTAATCGACCAAATCATAGAATTTCAGTAGCTTCATTTGAGAAAATAATACACCAGAAGGGTGACAATAATGATTTCTGGTTATAATTCTCACAATCTTTTTTTGCATAATAAAAATAGGCATTGTATTGCTTTTGCATGCTTTTCCCCATACACTTACACAATAAATCAAATGTGGCACAATCAATGAATTATATAACAGATACAAAGATTTATCATTTAGTAGATATCGAACCCTATAAAATACTGCAATTGATTTAGATATTTTTGTTTTAACTAAATTTATATGTTGTTTCCATGATAAATTATCATCATTAATAACACCCAAGAATTTTACCTCATTGACTCTGCCTAAGGTGAATTGCTTCTGGAATTCTGTGCTCAGATAATTTTGAGCTCCCCAAATCCTTCACTCAACGTGTTTCCATCCATTTTCATTTCGAATTTTGAGCTAATTTTTGAAATCTCGTAAATATGTAAATACAAATTAATGCGAAGCAGAAGTGTTTCCATCAACTGGCTTGAATCGCATCTACCAGGCCACGCACAGCGTCATTACGTCAGACGTCAGCGTCATTACGTCAGACGTCAGCGTTACGCATGTCTACAGTAAACAGGAAGTAGCGGTTGAAAACAGAACCCGGCCACACATCTCGTCAAAATGGAGAGAATATTTCAGGTATGTGTTGCTATCGGGCAAGTTGTATTTATTCTGTCATGCCAACTAGTTTTAGCGATGTTACATGTTGTCCGGAGCGGAAACAGCTGATCAGTCACATGACGTGAATGTTCGCTACGGCAGAACTGAGTCGGCAAATCTGTTTCCATCTGTCGTTTTGCGCATCTGCTCATTTTCGAAGATCCCAAAAACCACCTCAAGCGAGCGTATAAACTTTTTGGCGAATTTGAGGAAGTAAATTCGCATTTTGCCGTTTCCATTAAGCTTTTCTGCTGCAATACTTCAAAATGCGCATCTAGAAACCTTGATGGAAACATGGCTACTGAGGCAGTAGAGGTAGTCTGTTCAAGGTTAAAATCAGACACCACTCTGAGCAGCAGGACCACGCTTTCCACAGAGCAACTGTGCCAACTCTTGAAACTGTGCCTGCAGTCAACCTACTTCACATATGGGGAGCAATATTATAGGCAGAAACATGGGTGTGCTATGGGGTCTCCAGTTTCTCCTATTGTTGCCAACCTGTACATGGAGGAGGTAGAAAAGAGAGCCTTGACGTCCTTTTCAGGGAGACCACCAAGTCATTGGTTCAGGTATGTTGATGACACCTGGGTTAAAATTAAATCTCAGGAAGTCCAACATTTTACTGATCACATCAACTCTGTGGATACATATACCAAGTTCACACGAGAAGATGTAAAAAATGGCAGGTTGGCTTTCTTGGACTGTGAGGTCTCAGTTTCTGATAGAGGATATTTGCAAACTGAGGTGTACCGCAAACTCACCCACACAGACCAGTATTTCCAGTTTGACTCCTACAGAGCAACGGACGCGTTGAACATCCCCTGGCCGGAGCCCCCACCTCGCCAACAGGTCACGAGGTTGGCGGGGAACTATTTTTATTCAAAACAACAGGTTGCAACAAGGCAAAGGATGCCCGTGTTCCCAGACTTCCTCACGGAACTGACCCGCACCTGGCCTCAGCCACGAGCGCCCATGCTACTCCCTCTCTCACAATTTCTCGACGTGGAGGGCATGGATCAGGTGGGAATAGCTAATGCACCTCAGATCGAGGACACGCTGGCGTCCCACCTAGCTCCCAGATCATCAGGAACAAAGCCGACTCTCCCCAGCAAAGCTTGCAGAGCCTCAGCGTCGCTTCTCGAGAAGTGCTACAGAGCTCAAGGACTCACGGCACGCGCCATGAACGCGTCAGCGATGATGCAGGCTTACCTCGCAGAAAAACTCCAACAACTGCAGGAAACCTCGGATAAGCAAGCTGCTGCCGAATTACTGGACGAAGCCCGCAGAGCTACAGACTTTGTCCTCCGTATGATGGGGACAGCTGCTGTGGCTCAGGGCAGAGGTATGGCGGAAGTGGTCATCGCGCTCCGCCACCTGTGGATGACGTTGACGGATTTACCGGATGGACAAAAGGTGCCTTTTCTCCACCACTCGATAGAAGCGGAGGGACTTTTTGGCCAGACTTTGGAGCGAATCCAAACCAAGCTGGACCAAAGGCGCAGGCAGGCTGAAGCTCTCAGAGTGGGCATCCCTCGTCGGAGTTTCGCCCCCCCCAGAGAGTCCACTGGAAGCAGACCTGCACAGCCGCGGCACCGCTCGACGACGCGTGCGCCACCGCAGAAGCGGACAGCATACGAGGAAGAGCCTCGGCAGAGACCCCCGCCGAACCAACCTCGCTCCGAGCACGCATGGACTAAAAATAGGTTTGTCCCACGCCAAGCGAGCAGGCATAGGGCCTCCTCGGCGAACCGGGACACTCGTCAAAAACATGCCTGATGACCCGGGCTCAGGTTTACATTTCAGACGACCTCCCGCCCACGCGGTAACGGGAGCGTTCGCATCTTGTTCAGACTTTATTTGTAGCAATGTACAAATGGCTGATAACTCTGTTGCATGCACAAACCATGTTCTCCCTGCTGTGAGTGACATCAAATCATGTATGTCGTTGCACGTAAGCACAAATAAAACTCATAAAACAGCACATCCCTGTTTTATTGAAAAAAAAAAACACACCAACACAAATAACGTCAACAGTACGGGCCTCTGGCCTGTCGGCTGTCATAAAGGGGGGGGCACATCCACCTCCCTCATGGCTCATTGGGTGCCAGCCTATTCAATAAGCCCCAGCAGGGTGCCTTTGAACCTGTCTCCAGAAGACAGACCCAGAGGCGTCTGTGAACAGACCTTACGCCTCTCGCTAAGACAGGTGGGAAAGGGCACGTGTCCCAGCCCCCGCTCCATTAGGCGCAAGGGGCCGGCTAATACACTTGCCAGACGACCACGTGACACGTTCGCACCATAGGAGAGCATGTCGGACGCCCCAAAGCAGACACATTTTTCACACCCTCTAAGAAGCGGCTGTGATCACGCTACTGTGCGTGTAAAAGGATCAGAGTTGAACCAGAACTTTCCTCCTGATTTTGAAAGGAAACTGGGCTCCTTATCAACAAATTATCTTGAGTCTGTCGGCCACAAAGGATCATCCCCACGTTCTCACATTGTTGCTGCTCCTTTATAATTCATGAAGGACACACAAGGCTCGAGTAGTGGAAGTTGATGGGATTCATCAGAGGTGTTCAATGACCACAGTCTCTTGTAAAATGATAAAGATTTATTGAACAGACACAGGTTAACAGTAATAAACAGATTACAGCATTCAATGATCAATTTCGGTTATGCATAAGAGAAATTGCGAGACAACAGACCTGTCGCGACCGAGGTTCTGTAGGAATGCCTGACCCTTCTTTAGTTGTATCTCATATTATTTGAGATGTTCTGGTGTTCTCATTGGCTCCTCTGCTGATAAGACCTCGGTTGCCAAGGCAACTGAGATTTATGCATTGCCTCAAGGCCTTTTGCTTCTGCCCTGCTTAGATAATGTGTGTGTGACTCTTCTTTGCTGTCCCGAAGGCCCAAACAGTTTAATGCATTATGTGTACGTTTTATATGTATATTTATTTGTACTGTGAACTTTATGTGTTGCTGCGTGATTAATAGACTCTGTGTTAAATTGTCACTATGTGTGTTTCCTCTTGCATTAAGTTCTGTTAACTTTCAATGAGTTTGATTTGTGTTGCCCTTCCCCCTTAGGAATGTGTGTGTATGTGTGTGCTGGCTGCCAGCTGCAGACTGGAAGGCACAAAAATCACTGTTGGGTTGTTTTGTTGCTGACCCTCTTTATGTAGTGATCAAGTGAGTTTAATAAAAACTATGTACTACTTATGTGAAACACTGATTAGGTAAGTTTAATAAAACGCTGCTGTAAGATCCATAACACATGATTGCATAAACATTTGTGATAAACAGTTGTGAATACCTTGATTTGAAAAATAGGAAACATAGGGTTAACGTATAGAACGGTATGGATAACTCTTCAAAGTACAGCACGTGATTTTCCTCACAAAGCTGCATCAACCTTGTCCCCACACAGTATCCCACCTGGAGGGACAACAATTGGAATCAGGAGGTCTGCTCGTTTACAGAAGCAGCAGCCCCTCAACCCAACAGAAAATCCTGTTTTTAGAGGGAAACAGTAGCTTTCCTGTCCCAACTCATTCTAATAAAATTAATAGACTCCATCTGTCTTCGAGGAGACTTGATCAGGGAAGTCTGTTAACACATCAACGTGGAGGCCCGCTTCCCAACCTGGTAGACCCTCAAAGCCTCACACAGGAAGTCACAGCCCAGCTGTTTAGGCCAGGATCTTGAATTAATTCCAGCCTGTTAGCTGAAAAAGACAGACTGATGGTGTCAGGTTTGCCTGAGAACGTGGTGACAACTATACAAAATGCCCATGCCGGGTCAACACAGTCCCTATACGCACAAAAGTGGCGCATCTTCGAAGCCTGGTGCTCAGAAAGAAATATCATTTCTTATGCTTGCGACCTGGCTCAACTTTTAACTTTCCTTCAGGATCTACTGGAAAAGGGTCGTTCTTGTTCAACGATTAAAGTGTTCCTTGCTATCTCTGCCTGTCACGAGGGCTGGGGACACAGTACTCCTGGAGCACACCCAATCATAATTCATTCATTCATTCATTCAACCTTTATTTATACAGGCTAGCCTCGTTGAGTCACGGGGACTCATTTACAAGAGGGACCTGTCTCACTCACACCAAACAACCATCCACTCTCACACTCACACCTAGGGTCAATTTAGAGTCACCAATCAGCCTAACAAGCATGTTTTTTGGTCTGTGGGAGGAAACCGGAGTACCCGGAGGAAACCCACGCATGCACGGGGAGAACATGCAAACTCCACCCAGAAAGGCCCCGGACCGGGATTTGAACCGGCAACCTTCTCGCTGAGAGGCAGCAGCTCTACCAGTTGTGCCACCGTGCTGCCCTAATAATGAGATATATGAAAGGTGTGCTTCGAACCAAGCCACCCAGCAGGACCTTGACCCTTGGTTGGGATCTTGGTCTGGTCTTGGGGGCTCTTTGCGACCCACCATTTGAGCCTCTCAGCGAGATTAAGATAGATCTTACAAAACTGCTCTTCTCCTGGCTCTTTGCTCGGCGAAACGCGTAGGTGACCTCCATGCATTGTCTGTACACCCAATGTGTACCAGATTCGTCCTTGACGGGTCAAAGGTCACACTAAGGCCTAATCCCGCATATACTCCCAAGGTCCTGACCCTGAACCATAGGAGTCTGGACTTTGATCTCTCCTCCTTTCCACCTGCCCCTGTCCTCACTTAGGAACAGGAAAGGCTACAGGCTCTCTGCCCGGTGAGGGCTTTACACACCTACATGCAGAGAACAGCCGAATGGAGGAAAACAACCCAACTGTTCGTCTGCTTTGCCGCACCTGCTACAGGAAAGGCCCTATCAAGACAGCGCCTCTCACATTGGGTGACGGAGGCCATTAAGAGGGCATATGGTAGCAAAGGTCAACAAGTGCCCCCTGGAGTCCATGCTCACTCAACCAGGGGCTTGGCCACTTCCTGGTCATTGTTCAAGGGCGTGTCAGTTGCAGACATTTGTGCTGCTGCGAACTGGAGCTCTTTAAACACTTTTGCAAAGTACTACAGTTTGGATGTTACTGCGTGTGATGTCACTCAGGCTGTTCTTTCTAATACACAATAGAAAGTAGCTTTGAGATGCCTTCTGGTCAAGGGCAGACGTTCACACTAACAGGCATTTTACTGAGCATTTCAAGGGCGTGAATGAATTACGTTCCCATAGCAAGTATGTTGCACCGAGAGACCGAACTGAAAGGGAACTGAAAGTTATGCACCATAACTCATGTTCCCTGAAGGAAGGGAACGAGGTGCAACATAGCTGGCCCTTTTCAATGCTGAAAGCTCGGTGAAGTGCAATTTCTGAGGAAGATGGAGGGGCGTCAGTTGCCTAAGTACTGAAGTGTAATACACAGTTCTATATTAAACCTATTTCACTAGTGTACTTATTCACAACTGTGTATCATGTAATCACAAATGTTTTATACAATCATGCTTAGGTGCTTAGACAACATAGTAAAACGTGTGCACTTATTAATCTCACCGGATCAGTAAGAATAGAGTCAGAGGTGCAGGAAACAGACTGGCAGTCCCGAAACAGCTCTTTGGGCCAAACTCAACAAGAACACATTCCTGGGGGAAGGGCACACAGTAACATAAATTGGCAGAACTAAGGACAGGTACATTTATATAAATGTATGAGCCAAGCTTAGTAAAACACTCAACCACATTTTGGTGCCTTTTAATATAAAATATTCTAAACCACTTATCATGATTCTGTTAATATTTTTGTTGAACCCTAGTGCAGGCAGAAGATGGAAGACTCCATGTAAAAATACTTAATTCGTAGTAATCAATGTTTATTTTTTACAAAAAAACAAAAAGCTGACAGGGCAGAAAAACTTACATTCAGGGAGGAGATAAGCAGAGAGGTTCAAGTCAATTCAATTCAATTCAGTTTATTTATATAGTGCCAAATCACAACAAAGTTGTCTCAGGGCACTTTACAGGAACATTCACATACATAAAAAAGCCACTTAGTAATGTTCACTATCCAAGGAACCCAGGAGACAAGTTGAATCTTGGCTTTGTTGCAGTCTCCCATCCTGCGCAAGCACAGTGGCAACAGTGGAAAGAAAAAACTCCCTTTTCAAAGGAAGAAACCTCCAGCAGAACAAGGCTCAGGACAAGCAGCCATCTGCTTTGACCGGCTGGTTGAGAGGACAGAAAAGAGAGACAAACAAGCACAGAATGGTTGATCCAGATATAGGTCCATAGGCGTAGATCCTGGGGGGGTCGGGGGGTCCGGACCCCCCCAATCTTGGGGAAATATAGATCTGTCCCCCCCAATAATTCAATAAAGGAAACCGTGTCTTTAAACAATATAAATATAAAAAGGCAAAAAAAGAGAGAAATCCGCCATTATTCTAAGAAAAAAAAAGGAAATTTTGCCCCCCCCCCTTCTCTGTTGGCAAATGGTTTAGTCCAATGTTTACAAGGAACAACAACAGCACCGGAGTCACAGGCTCCGGCGCGGAGCCGCTGGGTGGGAGTGAGCTGCAGCACAAACTATTAACTTCCAGTAAGTAGCTACTTAAAACATTGGTGACAGTGACTGGGAGGAAAAGGTCTTTTACAGTGTTGAAAGACAAGTGTGTCTGTGTCTCATTAGTGGCTGTAGCAACAGCAAAACGTAACGAGGAGCGACACTTCATCAGCTAACACGCTAGCTTCAATGCTAACTAGCTCCCTAGTGGCTCTGCAACAGACAGAAGAATGTCAGCGCAGCTTTGAGTAGGATGGATTCACATTCATCATATTTTCAGGTGTGGAGATCTTGAAAGAAGTAATGATAAAATATGTGAAAGAGAATTAATTTAAAAAGAGTAGAGAAGATGTGATGATTAGTTAAAATGATTTTATATGTGTAGCACTTTGTTGCAGCTGTGGTTGTTTTAAAGGGCTTTATAAATAAATTATTATTATAAAAAATGTTGAGGATCAATACTTATGTCACATGATTAATTAAAAAATGTCACTGTTTATTATATTACATTATTGATATTTTGTATCTGCAACTGGAAGATTTTATTCTTAATAGGTTCTTAAAAAATGCTACAGATTTGTTAATAGTAAAAGGCATATTTTGAATGAATGTTACAAACGTGTTCATTTCTACAAAACAGTTAATAAAATATTTATAAAATACAATGAATTTCAAATGTTACAGATTGAGTTTAACATAAAAGAAATAGTGTTTTATGTTTAAATATCAGTTAATAAGTAATCCATTATGTCCCCTTATTTAGGACTGGAACCAATCTCAGCTGCTTTTGTGTGAAGGTAGGGGACACCCAGGACAGGTCACCAGTCCATCACAGAGTCAGAGTCAGAGAGTCTTTATTGTCATTTGCACCGCATGTGGTACATGTGATGAAAACGAGATTATGTACACGGGGTCCCAGTTACATCCAACAACAAATGCAAGAGAAAAACAGTAATAACATCTAGAATTAACTAAGAAAAACATCAACTAGTAATACACTAAGCCTAATATAGTGGGAATAAACAGCAGCACGAACATGAGTTTGTATGAGCAGATGGTCACAGATGAACACAGATGAACACAGCAACAAGAAAACAGATCAGCATCAGCACAATGTGATATTTTGCAGTGTTTATTTTTTATTTTATTTTTATTTATTCATGAGTCTAACAGCCTCAGGGTAGAAGCTGTTCCTCAGTCTAGTGGTTCTACATTTGATGCTCCTCAACCTCCGTCCTGAGGGGAGTGGGGCAAAGAGTGAGTGTGCTGGGTGAGTGAGGTCTTTCATGATGCAGGTGGCTCTTTTCCTGCATCTGGAGGTGTAAATGTCTGTGATGGTGGGGAGACTGACTCCAACAGACTTCTGTGCAGCCTTCACCAGACAAAGACAGACAAAGAGACAAACAACCATCCACACTCCCAGTCAAAGCTAAGAACAATTTACATTTGCACAGAAGAGCCAAAAAATTATTCAAACTTAGGACTCAAGTTCTTGATTGAGAGTTCTAATCACTACTGGTAATTATCAATAATAATTGATCATATTGTAGTGGACCTACCCAGGGTCAAACTAAGGTTTTTGAACTGTCCAGTGATGACCTTTACTGACCTCTCAGTAAAGCAAGACATTTACCACAAAATCATTCCATTAGATGTAATCTGAGTCACATAGTCACCAAAAGAGACTATTTCTATCTTTGATTTTATTCTAATGTAATCAAAAGAATAACTTTTGTCATTTTCATGATATATGTTATATGCTGTTATTCTTTTAATATGTAGTATTACTGTGTTGCTTGACCAAATGAAAGTGTCTACTCAAAATATCTATGACAAAGTTGAATGAGGTGTCAGATTGACTTGCTCAGGAGTTGTTTTTGTTGAGTTCAGCTGAAACTCTCGGTAGCGTCGAGATGTCTCCTCTCTTTCAGACACTTTTCCAAAACATTCCTCTTTGTTATCTAAGCAGACTTGCTGTCAACCTTGAGTTTTTCACTTCACGTTTTCACACTCCTCTTGGCCCACGGACCAATGAGGAAAGTGTGTTCTAATCTCAACATTTTTGAGTAAAAGCGTTTGGTTGCTGAACGCTTCAGAGTTTGGAAGGAACGAGAAAGTTCCTGATGAGTTTCTGGGAGCTTCAAAAGAGATGTGAACCTTCCCAAAGAGCTGAATGACCACCAGTCACGCGCTAAGGACTCGTCATCCAGCTGGGACTGATAACATGTTGTTATGGGTCCACTTCGAACGAGCGTAAGCTCAAAACTTTGTTTATTCCTTCCTGGAATAAGTTTATCTTGAAGTCAGAGGCCAGGAGCTGACATATTCTCTGATGACCAAGCGGAAACCAGGAGACGTTGAAACGTAAACTAGAACCAGTTTTGGACGTGCTGGGACTAAAGGACTCTGTGCATCTGAAGGCTGGTGTCATTTCTTTATCAGACTCGTCGTCGAAAGGTAAAGAGCTGTTTACAAAACGTACCTGGATTTTAGCAGAAGTCGGATGGAAGTGTCACTTTTGGTATCATGCTCAAGATAATTTCCTTTAAACCATCTCCCATCTTCCTCCTATCTTTTTCTCTCAATCTAAGCTGGAAACTATTTTAAGCTAAAGAGCCCATCAGACTAAATATGTTTAACATCCAATATTGAAGTCTGTTGTGTTAAATTTAAGTGTGCTGACGTATTAAATTGAAAGAAAGTGAAATCATGTCAATCAAGTGTAATGGTGTTGATTTTAGTTGATTTATTTTAAATAAATGGTAGTGTCGCCTGGCATACCAAACTAAGTCAATGTCCATTGTCACTCTATAGCTCTGTTTATTTATCCATCATAAAGATCACAGAAATATTGGGTAAACTGAAAAAGAAAAGAATCCGTGAAATTACTATTCAATCTGAATAAGTAGATTAATTAAGGATAAAGAGGTCAGCTTAATACTGACCCCTGTTAAAATCCTTTAGTTACATCTGGGTGGCACTATATGTGTTTAAAGACACAATATATGGTCTCCCTCATGTTTCCTTCATCTGGTGGCCGTACGAGTTTTTCTGAAAGTTTATTGATAAATTTGTGATCTCTCGTGAACTTGAAACGTTATGTTGGCATGATTGTTCCAATTTTTGGACTCTGAAGGTGATAATTTTTGGCTGGGGTGTTCAAGACAGGCAGATTCTGCATGTTTTTATCATTTGAAGCTGAGAGATTGTTATTGTTCAACTCCTTAACACGCTGTTGGAAGCTTTAGGTGAAGTTTTGTCAGCCCGTGGTCTGTGGGGGGGTTCTGGTTCCGTTCGACCCAGTTCACGCACAGACTCCGGTACAAAGCTTTGTTGACCGCCGAGTCAAACTGCCTGAAGAGCTGTTAACATCTGCGAGATTGCTGTGTGTGGTATTTTACATATTAGAGCAGGTCGAAAAAGCATATTACTGTTAAAACGTTGTCGGCTGGGTTCTGTCAGACCCGTTTCCTGCTCCATTAAAAAGTGGACCGGAACCGACCTTAAGTGGCTCCGAGCGAGTCCGTGTTTGTTCTGCAGCTGCAGTGCTGGGTTACTAAACGTAGCTAAGTCGTGCCTGTTTTAATTGTGATTGCCACGTTTCAGAATTTTGGGAAGTTAATTTAAAGCGTTTGAGTTGTTTAAGAGTCTAGAGTTGCGTGCTAAGCTAACGTTACAGAGACGTGTCGTACACGTTTGTTTATGAGCTGTGATTGGATAAACGAGAGCTGTGAGCTGTCAATCACTCGTGGCGAGCGCTGATTCGCTGTAGTGGGAACGCACGCCGTTGCGACCAACCCACTTTGTCGTCATTTCCGGCACTGCCGTGGTCGAAGGTAAGAAAACTTCATTCACCATGAACGCTTGGGAATGAACTACAAACGCTGTGATTGATTGGTTGACGTCACGTATCTGTTTAGCGAGCTCCGCCTCGCTCAACGGAAGCTGGTGACGCGCTGCGTCGTCCCGCCTGTTTGTGTCGTCATTTCCAGGTGCACTTCGGGCAACAAGCAGTTCACACTCAAACGGAGATTTCACTGAGAGTTTAAAAACTCATTTAAAGCCATCTAAACTGTCTAACAACATAGATTTGTCTCTGACAAGAACGCGGTTCGAGCGTTTATCACTGATACACTAGAAACTAACTCTGAAAAGGTTGTTTTTAGTTTAAATACTGAATAAACAAAATCAGTCTCCTCGTGATATCATTAAGTCTCGAAGCTGCCCCCTGTTGGTTAAAAGACGTTGACAGATGAGTTTTCTCAAAAACATCATAAAAAAGTCAGCATTTTTATGGTGAGTTACCAGCTTTTAAATTTGTTCTGTACACAAACAATAACTCCTGTTTATTTTAAATAAAATATTTAGAATAACAGAGGTACAGACAAACATTTTTGCTTATTTTAAATACAAAAGAATTTAAAATAACAAACAAAAGTACAGTTTTCACTCCAGATAACTGAATTTTTTTTTTCCTTTCTCTTCCTTCTCTCTGACACATCATCTTCCAGTTATCCTGTGTACATTTAAACTTTCCTGTTTATTTCAAATAGTGAAAAGTTTAGAGTAACGAATACAGAGCATCTTTTATTTTGATTTTCACTGAAAATCCAGATAAAAGATGGCAGGCGCAGAGGGTGAGACCCCTAACACCACTGATACGGGGCAGCCTGTGCCAACTGAAGGCCACGACCCGACCAAAGCAGATTGGATCGAACGTGCCTTATTTTCACTCACAGGGTCCATCACAAACTATCATGAAGAGACACAGTTGATGGAGGAAGCAGATGTGGACAGAGCATTAAAAACTGTAACAGCTGGAACCACAACGGCTGAAAAGAAAGCAGACAGAGATAAACGTTTGGCTAAATTAAGCCTTCTGTTAAAGGCCAAGCTAGACTTTGAAACTGCTGTACGCCGGGCTGTCTCTACATCATGTTTAACAGCACAAATGGAGGTTGCCACTTTACAGCAGGAGGTAAAGAGTTTAACACAGTCGAGTATTGGCAGCGCTGAACAAACGCGTAGTCTCTACGAAGAATGCACAGTGTTAAAAAGGGATTTTGACCAATCACAAGGTGAGTTGGAAAAATGTGTGGTGGAGAGGGATAAGTATTACCATCAATACAAGTCGCTTCAGGCGGATTGTGAGGAGGCACGGGACGCGCTGGACAAATGCACGGACACCCTGGAATCATTATCACTACGGTACACAAGGCTGCAAGATGATTATAGAAAATCACAAGAACAGCACATGATGTTACAACGTGAAAATGATGGGTTAAGAGTCCAACTGAACAGTTGTAGAATAGAGCGTGCATCAGCAATGAACAAACTCTTTGAAGAAGAGAGAAAATGTTTGGATCTCATGAGTAAACACCTTGAGAATCCACCGCCTCCGCCGCCCCCTCCCATACCTGATGACCCACTCCCTCCTCCACCGCCCCCGCCCATGCCCGATCCACCACCCCCACCTCCACCTCAACAGACATTTGCTGGGACAACCCAATGGCAGGTACCTACGTACCCCATGTCTACAGGTGTACCTGGTGCGCAGACGGGTGGGTATATCACTATTAATGGCTCTCAATTCGCTGTCCCAATAGAACGACTCCATAAAATTTCCCAGTTCGTTCAACGTTTTGAGCCAGGGCAATATGGTTCGACTGAAACCGATACCTATCTGAAAGACATTGAGTTTAAACTGGCATGCTATCCGAACGCTACGGTTGACGATAAAATCAGTTTGATCAAACTCACCACAAACAGGAAAGTGCAGCACTTCATTGCGCGTCAACCAGTCGCAATTTTGAAGGATTACAAACTTTTCTGCGAAACTCTACTGCAAGAATATGCTCCTCGCATGGGAGACGTTGGCTACCAAGCCGCATTGAAAATCACTCAGGGGCAGAATGAACATCCAATCCCATATTATGACAGACTTTTCGAAGCCTTTTTTGGTGATCGGAATGAGCCAGGGATGGAGGATGAACGTGATTTTAAGTTTCTTTTTATGAACAATCTATATTCAGAGATTGGTTCAACGGCCAACCTCATGGCCGACTACAGAGAAAAAACCATGCGTGAATTAAAGGAGTGCGCTATACGTGTTTTTGAAACATACAAGCGACACAAGAAACCAGTAGAGGTGTATCCAGGTGAAAAGGTCAAATACCAAACGCTAGACCTTGAAGGAGCAAGAGCGCCAGCTCACTCTTTTAAGGAAGGCGAGAATAAACAAAATTTCCAACCTGACAGACCGCAAAATGAAGGTGTCCGCTGGAACAAAGACCAAAAGGGGTCCAGAGACCCTAAGTGGTACAGGCCGCATCAAGAGGAAGAACCCCATCATCAAAAAAGGGGGGCATTCCAAAAGAAAAAGAAATATGGGTCCCAAGGTGACTCATATGAAAGAGGGTGGTCCCAGAGGGGACCCCCGAGCAATGCGCCAGCTCCTGCACCTCAAACTGAACAGTCTGGGGCGAGGAAAAACCCACAGAAGTTCCAGAAAAAAGGCCCTAAACCTCTGTCCTCAGAAGAGATGGAGAACATACGTCGGTTGTTAGAAAGTTTGAAAAAAACAAACAAGGAAAACAAACCTGGAGTAATGTGTAGCACTATCATTGATAGTGACTCAGAACACACAAATAACAGCAATGCCACAATTGCTGACAGTCACCAAGATACTGATGGTCAGGATGCTGACAATCAGGGTACAGACAGTCAACAAGACGTTGATTGTAACCATGACATCATTGTTACAGAGTCCGAGAGCCCCTCATCAGAAAAAGGGGGGGAAAGCTCACTCACCAAAGACAATGACTCGTCACAGACCGATCACTCAGACCCATGTGTGACTGCACTACCAGTACAGGTGAATGAAAATCACACAGACAATGGTAGACGTAACAAACGTCGGAAAAAACCTGATAGGTTCCTGTGTAACATTATCAGGAAGGGGCCCGCTAAGAAGGCTTACCTGTCAATCACTTTAGAAGGGGTCCTCACAGAAGAGGCCCTCCTGGATGGTGGGGCTGACATAAC
>JBBPBX010007761.1:16352-64343 GCA_038048925.1 Garcialebias charrua | reverse complement strand
CATGTCCTGCGACTTATGGGGTGGATCAACTTTTCGGGCTGAAAATACGGTATATATGGGCCCTCATATTGACTCAAGCCCAGGGGCCCCCATCCTCCTAAATCAGGCCCTGGCTCTCAGTAATTCATTCATTAAACCTTTATTTATACAGGCTAGCCTCGTTGAGCCACGGGGACTCATTTAGAAGAGGGACCTGTCTCACTCACACCCAGGGTCAATTTAGAGTTACCAATCAGCCTAACATGACCTTTTCTTGGAGTTACTCCCTGAAGGGACAGTAATACTTTTATTACTTTTAATATGGATAAAAGAATTACAAATTAAGTCACCCAGAGACTCCTTTTAATTTTGTTAATTCAAATGTCATCAAATGAATAACCTTGTTATTTGTATGAGCATCAGTGCATTTTAATGTTGGATAAATCAAAGACTGTTTAATTCAAAATGTTGATTGTGATGTTTTTTCTCTGAAATGTTTTTCACTGAACTTTCAGTGAAACACAGAACACAAATAAGTCATAAGAGAGACTCTTTACTTTTACTGTACTTTGTTTGATTCAGATATAGGTACTCCCCAACTTACGAGTGAGTTCCATTCCTGCGAGGTGCTCGTAAGACGAAAACTCGTAAAGGCTGGTTTATACTTCTTGTCGCACGTCTTTTACCCCCCGTTGAGTGAACCCAGCGATGACTTAATTGCGTGTGTGTCACCGACCGCATTGAGTTTTTATACTTCTAAAAGACATGGGGGATAATCCCTCCCTCCCACTGCATACATCACGCGCACTCCCACTGCATGTTTTATCAGGACAAATGGATTTAATATAATGACAGGCTCCATTATCTCGATTTGTGAGTCCGTTATCATGGGCGTAGCCAGGATTTTATAAGGGGCGGATTGTTTAAAGGAAACGTTGACCTTAAAATACCAACACGCCTCGGTGGCTCACTGGAAACTAGGGATGCACCGATCCATATTTATCACTTCCGACACTGATGCTCAAAAACTGGGTATCGACCGATACCGATATTTTTCTGATCCGATACCGTTCATGTATACAAATCTGTATAATGAAGCTTTTGAACTGAGTATATTTATTTCAACATGGTGTGAGACATCTAATGAAGACTCTCTGAGCCTTACCACATGAACCTCACAAACTTTAACAGCAAACAGGAGGCAGCCAGGCACACGTCCTTCTTACTCATGGTTCAGTTGGAAAAACTAAAAAAAAACGCTAAGCATGATGGGAAAGACAACATAGCCACTCCCCTTCACCAGTAAGGCAGTGGATTTTGTTGTCTTTCCCATAATGCTTAGCAGTATTTTAGTTTTGAAAACCATATACATTATATATAGGACTAAAATACTGCTAAGCATTCTGGGAAATCCCGTTTTTTAAATTGGTTTTTGACTGTGGCACTGAGTTGTAATTCTTGTTGAATTTGATCAACAGATACAGATTTAAACAATACATGTACATTGAATTTACATTTATAAATTCAATGCATAGTTTAAATATATCTGTTGATCAAAACCAACTAGAATTTACAACTCAGTGCCACAGTCAAAAACGAAACTAAAAAACGGGATTTCCCAGAATGCTTAGCGGTATATTAGTGTTCAATTATAGTTTAAATCCGTATCCCTTGATCAATTCAACAAGAATTACAACTCATATAGTGCCAGAATCAAAAATTAAACTAAAAAATGGGGACTGTGTTGATTTCCCATAATGCTTAGCAGTATTTTAGACTAGTGTTCTGGGCACCATGAGTCAGAAGGACGTCTGTGGTAGAGACCTGCCTCATTTTTGCCATTAGTTTGTGAATTACTGTAGTGAGGCTTAAAAGTGTCCTCTTTGGGTCACACAATGTTAAAACAGAAGTCACAGAGCATGGTGCAATATACTGCTCTTTGACATCTAGAAAATATCAGAAATTTTGGCAGGCTGGTTCCGATATCCGATACTTGCCTTATGTTGGTATCGGATACCGATACTGGATCGGATCGGCCCTATCCCTACTGGAAACGCGTAGGTTTACTGCTCCAAAGCTTTTCTTGACTTTGGTTCGGATCTCACCTGGTTGAACTTATTTTACGTTAGTCTTTTATTGGATTAAAAAAAAGGAGTTTGTGTTAACCACAGGCATATTAACTCTTTTTTTTAATCCATCCATCCATTATTTATTATCCATTTATTTATAAAGCCATTTAAAACAACCACAGCTGCAACAAAGTGCTATACACATGAAATCAAGAACATTTGAACATTTTTTTTTTAAATTTCATATTTTTATTAATTATGATTAATTAATAAAAATATGAAGAAAAAAATTGATTAATTATGATTCGGGAGTGGTGGCGCAGAGGTTAAGAAGGTGCGCTTGTGATCGGAAGGTCGCTGGTTCAAGCCCCGGTACCGACAACATCAAAGATGTGGGTGGGATAAGTGAAGCGGTCACACTTGTCTCCACCCTCATCTGCCCCACTCTGGGCCCTTGAGCAAGGCCCTTAACCCACACCATCTGCTC
This sequence comes from Garcialebias charrua, assembly GCA_038048925.1. NCBI lineage: Eukaryota > Metazoa > Chordata > Actinopteri > Cyprinodontiformes > Rivulidae > Garcialebias > Garcialebias charrua. Next base: position 61,808 of record JBBPBX010007761.1, on the reverse strand, counting down.
CCCCGGGAACCCTAGATATCAGCTCTCTGCTCCACACAGAGGGCTGTGGTTGCTCGGTGGTCTGTGGTTGCGTCAGGAAGGGCATCCGGCGTAAAAACTGCCAAATCTTCGTGCGACCAGTTCGCTGTGGCGACCCCTAACGCAGGGAAAAAAGCCGAAAGAAGAATTTTTTTATTTTTTATTAATTATGATAATCTCGTAAAGTCGGAACCTCGTAAGTCGATATTGTCGTAAGTCAGGGACAACCTGTATAATCAAAGCATAACCTTGTGTTATTCATATGAGCAGTGTTTATTCTTCAATATGCTGTATTGATCATGGTTTAGGCTGTTAAGGTGTTGATCACTTCTTCATATGATGAATCAAACTGTATGTCTTATTCAGAAAACTATGGCAAAGTTCAGGGTATTGTGTCAAGTTGAACTTCTCAGTTTTGTCTATGAGTTAGACACAGTAATCACTTTACTGGCGACTCCGTCTGTCTGTTTCTCTAAACAGTTTTCCTGTATAACCTTCAGATTTTCAACTCTATGACCTGCAAAGTCACTCCTTTATTTTTGGTGAACAACCAATGAGCGGAGTGGATTTGACTGGGTTAAGCTCTCTACAAAAACCTTAACTTCCTGTTTTGCTTCAGTTCACGAGGGAAGTTAAACCTTATGTCCTTCTTCTGAAAGCTGGTTGAACGCCAGTCAAACGCCAATGACTCCGTTCTATCAGCAAGGTTTTCACAGCAAGCTTGCTGTGAAATCCGACCTCGAGCTGAAACGCTCCATTTGAAGAAATTTCCTTCAGAGAACCTTTTATGTTGAAAAACCACGCTGAGGCTGAGGCTGTTACCCCGGAGAGGTGGAAGCGAACCGCTGGACGCTGGTCGCCTTTAAACCGTAGCAGAACGGACGGTTCGTGCACAAACGGTTAATAAGGCTGGGACTAGTTTACCGGGCTGGGACCAAGAATCTTCGCACAGGTAAAACATTGATGGCCATTCGACCAAAGTCGAGCGGAAGCTGCCGAGGAACTGCCATGGTTACACATATCAAGATATTTCCCTCCTCACTACCCTCTTACCTTTCATTCCATTCTTCCTCCTAAACTTATCCTTCTAAGCCAGCAAACTCTAATGTGCCTGCAGTATAAGTTAATATAAGACCCTTAGCTTGTTCTGTTGTATCTAAATTTGAATCTCTAGTTATAAGAAATTCCGGTCGAACAATCCATGTAAATATGTGATGTAATTTAATGATTTGTTAATTAAATGATTCAGCTCTGCTGTTTCAACATAAATTGATGTTTCATCCTTTTACATCTCATCACCAAGTCACCGAATTATAATATACGGTAATCTGAAAAAATGAGAACCCGTGAATTATTGATGATAATTTGTGTCAGTCTAAACCCTGTTCAGATTTACATCAAGTATATAGGTAAATAAGTAAAACTGATCACCTGCCTTATTACAATTGGTGGCCCCGTAGGTGTCTATGAAAGATTAATATTTCTGTGATTATGAAAACGTGTTGGCATTTAATATCCAAATTTCAATGACTCAAAAAAATTATTTATTTTTTTTGGCTGATGTTAAAAACATCGCAAAAGCTGCATGTTTTATGTCATTTGAAGCTGAAAATTATCATTGTTCAACTCTTAAACACGCAATTTGAAGTTTTGGGTTAAGATTTGTTACTCTTTGAGGGTTCTGTGGGACCCGGTTCTGTTTGACGTTGTTCACAGGCTGAGTGAACTTCATTTTGTTTTGACCGCAGCGTCAAAATTTTGACTAAAAACCTTCTCTTTAACATCTGCTAAGATAGCTGTTGTGTTGGTATTTTACATTATAGACAGGGGAAGCATATTTCTGTGAAACTGTTGTCAGTTAAGTTGGTTTTCTGACGGTTCTGGTTAACCCAGTTGATTTGGACTCGCCGGTACTGGTCGAAGTCCGTTGTCATTTCATCAGTTAAAATTGCTGTTCTTACTGAGAGGAGGCTCAGTGGAGCTGTTAAATGTTGTCACCATATATTTCAGAATTTTTTGCAATGTTTTTAAGCATTTATTGAGTTGTAAAGAGTCTGGAAAGTTGGGCTGACTAGCTGGCGTCCATTTTGAAAGCTGCATGTCTTTTTCGTGCTGTGATTGGTCGAAGAAATGAACTACGAGAGTTCTGATTGGTCGAGTGACGGCAACATATCAGTAAAGCGAATGCTGATTCGCTGACGGTTGGTGACGCACGTCGTTGGGACGGCCCACTCTTGTCGGCAAGTTTCACTTTGTTGCGCAGTCCTGACACGTTTCATGCTTGCTTGTCCGTTAATATCTTTAAAAACCTGTTTAATCGTTGTGTTTTTAAGATTTTAAATGATGCTTTTAACGCAGTTGAAGTAAGACTACTGATCGCCATGTGACCTGACGTCACGTGACACCGGAAGCTACAACTCGTTAGGACTCAAACCGATATTTTTCTCTGAACGTTTAAAAATTAACAACAGCCATCTACACTGTCTAAACTAAACAGTGGCGGACTTAGACATTTTGAGGCCCCAGGCAAACCTTTGTAAAGGGGCCCTCCCCCAAGTCAACCTAAATGTACCATTAGGCCCTGCCCTGAAGGTCAAAGATTTTCATGTTCATACTCTAATACTGGGAACTAGACAAACAAAAAAGTTTTTTTTCTCTACTTTAATAAGGTACAACTATCCTTTAAAGTCTTTTTGTAAAACATGTTTTATTATTGCAATAAAAGGCTCTAAATCAATTCTTACACCAAAATTCAACAATAACAAATGAATAGAGAGGGTAGATGTGAGCAATACAGTAGAAATATATTTTCCTAAATTAGAAGATTTTTACAACTTTAATTATTTTAACATAATATTACATATTCTGTAACAGGGAACAGTTGTTAGATCAATGTGAAAAAGTGAGTGTGTGTAGTTGAGATGTGGTGCTTTGAGATGAATTCACACACTGGCTCAATATGAACAGCAAGATGTCCAGGCATGAATCTTTTAGCCATAGTGCTGGAAAAAACCAAAACACGACCACCAGAGAGTGAAGGGACTTCTTGACTCACAGCAGGCTAAAAGGAAAAAGAAGACATTATTACATTTAATACATGTGAAGGCTCTCATTTATCCAAGTTTCCATAATTAAGACTGAAAGTTTTGACTTCTTTTTAAACCTTCAGACTTACACACTTTCAACAAAATGACTCAAATAATTTCACTTTTCATTTATATCAATTTTTACATTTTAGATAACAACTTAATTTAGTAATCCTAGCCTTTTGATTCTGTTGTTTTAAACTAACAGTGGCATTTCTGTCCGAAGCAAACCAGTCGTCATTAAAAAACACGTTTTTGCATTACTCTGAAAGCTATAAGTTGTGCTTCGTAATGTAATTACCGGTAATGGAGGGAATATGGACCAAATAACAAAACAACGATAGTCTGATGAAGTTTTAACAGTCAAATATTTTGTAAAATGGTTGAGAAAAAAAATTAATAGATAACTGTGGAATATTTTAGATCTATTCTATTCAATGTATAGTCTGTATATTTTAATAATATAATTAACAAGCAGGGTAGGGAGGGAGCTAAAGTAGGTAAAATATAAAATCCCCTCTATCTCTCCTCGTTTAAGTCAGAAGATTTAGGCCGAATATCTTTTAATATTTTGATACAGAAAGAAAACATGAAAATAGTGGTTGTCTCAGCTGATTACTGTCAGGATTTCTTTTACCCAATTTACAAAATAATTCCTAAAACTCATACCTCATCTTGTTGTGAATCTTCCTCGTCTTCATCTTCGTTTTGAGTCACTGCCTCGGCACCATTCACTTCTTCCTGTATCCTAGACGGTTCCCCCACACTTTCATTGGGCCGCCCGTCATTATCAGCCGTTGATGATGTTTTAGACCCATTAAAAAAGGTTATCAGTTTTGTTAGTGTAGAAACATAAGTTTAGGTTTTTTTTCACGCTTTTTCCGTTTTTCCGCTCCGCTTTCGTACCTTCGCTTAATCTTTTTACTTCTCCTCTGTCTCTTCCCGCTCAAGCATACAGCACTTCCTGGATTTTTGGGTGATGTCATGATGGAATAGTCCATTTTAGTACGGGGGGAGCAGAAATCGACCTTATGTTGTATTGCGTTTTTAATGATCGTTTTCATCGTAACTATAATTAATTTTATGTTAAACGTACATTAACAAGCAGGAGCAATGTTAGGGATGTAGGTGACTGGCCGGGGCGGGGCCCTTGCTGATTGGGGGCCCCAGGCATTTGCCTCTTTTGTCTTAATGGTACATCCGCGTCTATGTCTAAACACATCGATTTGTCTCGTATAATAACGCAGTTTGAGCGATTATCACTGTCGTGTTATTGAAAGAGTCCTCAGGCAAAACGTATAAACGTGATTTGTTTATTTCAGATCGCCCTGCTTCCAGCTTAAGGCTCCAGTATAGCTGTGCGTTGGGTAGCACGCCGCTCTACGCGCGCGTGCTGCGCGCAGGCAGTTCACAGTATAGCTCAGCGTGAAGCTCCAAATTCTTGACATAATTTGAGCAGCAGCAGGGCGGAGCGTTTACCTACGGGAAAAATTGAGGTCGCTGAATGGTCATTTGCTGACACGCCTACTGAATTGATTGACAGGTCGTGTGGGGAAAGGCTGCGCAGCGGTTTTCTGTGTTTATATGTTAATAAAAAATTCTAAAAAATAAAATAAAAACAGGGAGCACTGGTCCAGCACACCTGAACACCAGGAAATATTTAGAACATTGCCCAGCCACATTGGACATGAGTTTATGTTCGCTCGTGACAAATTCATTCATTTCCTTCTCATGTGAGGAGGAATCGATGCGATCACTTGACTTTTGGCAAAAAAACTAAAGAAAAGTCCAGATCAAGGATGAAGAATGGGAATTTAATACATTTGTGTCTCATACAAAACAGTCCGGCGCCGGGCAGTTTATTGTGAGACAACGTGCGCGCGTAAGCGGTCGTAAAATTTGAGCTTGGCGTGTTCACGCCCGCGTTCAAAGGCTTGTGCCGCGGCGTTCGCACGGCGTGGCGCGGCGTTCGGACCAACGCAGAGCTATACTGGGGGCTTTAGCCATCAACCTTACAATCAGCGTCACCTGGCACCCTGAGCCTGGCGCTCCTTTTATGACATCATCACAAGTGGCCTTTTGTAGTTTTCCCCCAGGCCTCACATTAACACCACATCTCCCCTCTCTAGAATCAATGGGTGGACTACTATTGATTCAACAGACCTTAGAGGATTATTCTGCCTCACAGCTGGAAGATCTGTTCTTCCATAGAACTAGAAAACCCCATTATAAACAGAAATACATATTTAATCATTCTTAAACTTTTAGCATAATATTCACACACACACACCATTATTCACACTATTCACACACATATCTACAAGTTCAGTCTATCTGGTTTCACAACCCGTCTCCCAGACCTGGTTCTAGGAGTCGGTGAAAGTTCTGGAAGGCTCTGTTGTGGAGGTTCTTCAGGACTCTGTTGAACCTGTTCTGGATCAACATCCCCTTCCAGTACTTCTGGCTCTGTCGAAGGCTCCCTGGCAAAGAAATGACGCTGATTTCGCCTAATCGGTCCATGGGGTCCTTCCACAATGTATGAGCGTGGAGTATAATGAGTGGTAATCACTGCTCCGCTTGTGCCTTGATCTTTAATCCACACACCTTGTCCTGGAGTCAGTTTGCTAAGAACTCTTGCTCTGTGGCCTGAATCATACCTCTTTGCATCTTTTATCCTCCTCTCTTTTTCTTTTTGAGCAACAATGTCAACGTCTGGAAGAAATGGCCTCAACAAAGATGGAAGTGTCGGCACCGTTGTACGAAGTCTCCTTCCCATAAGAAGTTCTGCTGGGCTGTATCCATTCCAAAGTGGTGTTGCTCTGTAGGCGAGATACGGATCAGCTGCTTTTTTCAACAAGTTCTTTACAGTTTTAACAGCACGTTCAACTTCCCCATTACTTTGTGGATATCTTGGGCTACTTATAATATGGCGAAATCCATATAACTTTGCAAATGTAGCAAAAGCAGCACAGGAAAACTGAGGACTGTTGTCTGTAATCATCACTTCTGGGATGCCGTGACGTGCAAACATAGATTTCAGGTGAGGAATCACATCCGAAGATCTTGTGGGACTTGAGCAATTTCCACAAATCTTGATGCATAATCCACAACCAGAATTGTTTCCTTGCAAAGTAAACAGATCAGCCCCAAGTTTTTGCCATGTCTGTCTGGATACTGTGATGGCATCAGCGGCTCTGTACAATTTTCTTTCTCTCTGTTGCAGGTTTGGCATTTTAAAACTACTGTAGTTCTTTTAGCTGCTGGCTCAGTCCAGGCCACCATACTGACTGCCGCGCTCGTTCATGACATTTCACCACACCCAGATGTCCGAATTTGTGTCGTCTCATGAGCACCTCGTTTCGCATGGTTGAAGGAATAACAAGTCTTTCACCCTTTAGCAACAGACCATCCTTCACTGTAAGAAACACCTTCTCTGCCCAATACAGTCTGAGTGCTGGTTCGCTGTTATAGTGTGCAGGCCATCCTTCCTCACACAGCTGCATCACACGTGCACATACGCTGTCCCTTTTCAGCTCCTCTCTCAGCTCTTCAAGATGCTGGTGAAGATTCTCAGTCGTCCAGGACATGATAAAATCAAAAAAGGCGTTCAATACAGAACAACTGGACTTTATTTGTAACAAACAAGACGTTTCGCTCATCATCCGAGAAGCTTTATCTTGTTCAAGCTTTATCTTGATAAAGCTTCTCGGATGAGAAGCGAAACGTCTTGTTTGTTACAAATAAAGTCCAGTTGTTCTGTATTGAACGCCTTTTTTGATTTCAGCTCTTCAAGGTAACCAGTGCTTGCAGGTAGGTTTCATATCACACCATCCACATAAATGTTTACGTCTTTGACCAACTCTGATTCGTTGCAGTTAGGTTTCCTGTTATGGGAGCACGTGACAGCGTGTCAGCTGTCCACAGATGTTTCCCTGGCACATACGAGATAGAATAGGAATATCTCATCAGACACATTCTAAAGCGCTGGATACCTGGTGGAAGGGAATCTAACATCTGGGACCCCAACAGACTCAGAAGTGGTTTATGATCTGTCTCCATTTGAAAATGTTTGCCAATGAGATAATTAGTGAATCTTTCACAAGCCCAGGTGAGACTAAGAGCTTCTTTTTCCACCTGTGCGTATCTCTGTTCAGTCTGCGTTAGAGACCGTGACACATATGCTACAGGTCTCCATTCTTGACCCCATTTTTGAAGCAACACACTCCCCAGACCATAAGCTGACACGTCTGCTGAGACTTTACATTCCCGGTTAGTATCGTACATGGCTAACACCGGTGGGGATGAAAGTATTTCTTTCAGTTCTTTAAATGCTCTGTCCTTTCAACTCCCCTGATGGGGATTTTAAACCCCTGTTACCTTAATAAAAATCACACAAGATAAACAAGAGAACAGTGTTAAATCAGACAAACAACCTTGCAAGGGGGAAGGGCTTTTTAATGTCTTTTGAAACTTAGTTTGGTCTCAAATACATTGTCCAGCACAATTCCGAATTGTACTGGACATGACAAGCTATTTAAACAAGAAGCAGGTGGAGTTTGACAAGCTCTGACGTCTTACAGATAAAACAAACAAGTCATGGTTCTGATCAAACAAGAACATCTAATCCAAACATTTGTCAAGGCTAGAAGACTGTCTTTTCTGTATCAAGAGAAAAAGCAAACAACATGTTTGTACTATCAAATATAAGTGTTTAAAGGGAACAGAGAATATTTGATATAAGTGAGCTGGGTTATAATTATTGGGTCAGAGTAATTAGTTTTAGATGATAAATATTGAACATCTCCATCATTTCATCCTCTTTATCATATATAAACTGATCATTATCAATCAGGTGAGCGGTGCGGAAAAACAACCCCTGAGGCCGAATTTCTAATTAGAGGCAAAAAACTCACACCACCGTCCCGTGCCTCCACAGTAACGCCCTGATCATGCAGGATCACCTTTTTAGGATGGTTTGAGAGATTATAAAGTTTTGGAGAACTCTGTTGATTGTCATATTTCATGACTTATTTCAATGTTTGAGAGAAATAAAGATTTGAGGAGAATTTTGCAATGAGTATGGTCTCACTTTATGGCTTATGTCAAAAGTTTTAAAAGGAATAATATATTTAGCATGGATTAGTCTATTTACCCACAAAAACCAAGTTTTTCCAAAGAAATAGGACTTTTGAGAAGAAACATATATAAAGAACTAATCTATTTGTGTTAAACAAATAAAAGAAATAAGCTATTTAATTTGTTTTAAAAATAAAAAGAACCAATCTAATTTGTCTTAACCAAAGAACCAATCTAATTTGTTTTAACCAAAAAAAGAACCAATCTAATTTGTTGTGTTAAACAATTAAATGGAACTTATACACTTTCAAAGATGTGGGAAATAATTCTCAAACACACAACAAAATAGCCCTTTATGGGCACAAAAATAAAATAAACTTTCAGTTGGTTTGAAACTTCTTTGATATCAACTATTGCCCAGGAAAGTAAAAACAACCGGTTTGAACTTAAAAAATGAAATAGATCAAACATTCTTCTTCACAGCATCCATCTTTTTCTTCTAGTGGGGGGGTAAGTTCAGTGTCTGCCCAGGGGAGGGAGTGTCCAGTTTTCAGAACAAGTTCTTTCTGTCCCTTGGGGATTTGTCTGTGGCATAAATTGTTGGGCACAAGTCCATTTCATCTGGGGGGGAGAAGAGTTGTTGTGTGTGGAATAAGTCCAGTTTTTCTGCGGGAAAGCTTTTGCTTACGAGATTAGTCCAGTTCTGCTTGGGGGAAAGCTTTTGTCTGTGGAATAAGTTTATTTCATTCTGGGGGGGAGAAGAGTTTTTGTTTTCTTCTGGGGGGGAGCTTTTGTTCAAGTCTTTTTCTTCTGTGAGTTTCTGTGCGGGTCTTTTTCTTCTTGGGGAGAGCTTTTTGTTCAAGTCTTTTTCTTCTTGGGTTTCTGTCAAAGTTCATTCTTTTCTTTGGGGAGAGCTTTTTGTGCGCCTTGTGGGTGGAGGGCATCAGGCAGTTTGATGGCTTCAGTCTTGTCCAGCTGTCTGTTGTTTAGTCTATTCAGGCATGAATTGCGGGCACAGTAGCAGGTCGCAAACCTGAATTGTGTGTGGCATAGTGTAGTCAAGCCACATGTCTTGACAAAGTGGGGGAGCTTTGCTCTGACCAGATCCATCTCAAAATCTGGCTCAGCGATTGTTCCAAACTTCTTTTTCAGGGGAGCACCGGTCACTCAGATGTAACAGCTGCTGCTTTTTCTCTCGAGAAGATGACGCGTCCTTTCCACCACCTGTTGGGGTCCCGTTCACCCTCGTTTTCAGCCGTCCCTAGCAGGACCTCGAGTCAAGGCGGGATTCACTGGCATCACTGGCAACTCCTCCTGAAGGAGTTCCGGAAACCTGTAGTCTTTTGAGAGGAGAACTGGACACCAAAAAACTTGCAAATTGTTAAATAAAACTAAGGCCTTTGGATCCCATGAGCCATTTGTGGTCTGGGGAAGGTCAAACTGTGGGTAACTCCTTAGTGAGTCAAATCTGTTAACTTAAACTAAATTCTGTAATTGGCTATAATAATAATCGTTTCTTTAAACTTAAAATAAAATTACATTCTTACTATCTAAAACATTTGTATTTAACGGCAAAAAACACAACAACAACAAATGATTTCATTCTTCAGTGAAAATGAGCAATCCCTCACTTTGATTTGAGGTTAGTTTTTAATTAGTAAGTTATTCTTAATTGGCATGATCATTGTAGCAGGAGACGGAGACGTTTTATACTCACTTAAAATACTTTCAGTGGCGGTTCCTCAGTTAACCACCAGGGGGGGGCTATTTTCTCAAAAATGAAAAAATAACGTTTCAAGTTTTTCTGGTGTTTATTTATCAAATGCAGATTAAAACTAGGCCAACAGTACAATGAAATGCTCAGATTGAGAACCAACAATTTAACTCACTAAAACAACAAAGAACAAACAAAAAAAAATACTAAAGCATGCAATAAAGGTACAAAAATAAAGTACCTACAAATGAAAAAGTAATACAAGGTCCTACAAACATAGTAAAAAACAACATGGTAGAATTTCAATGGTGCAACAGGATGTATTTAAATGAATAAGTAGTTCAAGGTTGTAATTTAAGCTACACACACATATCTATATATATATACATATATATATATATATATATATATATATATAGCACATAATTACTGTCAGAAGCTAATATTAGTTTGTGACAGTAATTATGTGATATATATTGCACATAATTACTGTCACAAGCTAATATTAGCTTGTGACAGTAATTATGTGATATATATTGCACATAATTACTGTCACAAGCTAATATTTGTTGTCACAGATGTGGCTTGGTGCAAAGTTATTGCCAGTTGTTTAGTGTTATTTATTGAGAGTCCAGTAATCTGACAGCCAGTGGATAACAGCTGTCCTTTAGTCTTTTTGTGTGTGTTCTATGATATTAGTGCTTAGTGTATTGTTAATTGATGTTTTTCTTAGTTCATATCTTAGATGTTATTACGGTTTTCTCTTACAGTTTATTGTTGGATGTAACTGGGACCCTGTGTACATAATCTTGTTTCATCACATGTACCACATGTGGTGCAAATGGCAATAAAGATTCTCTGACTGATTTTGTGCTTTTCAATTATGCTAAATATGAAAGGGTGGGTTTTGGCACCTTTCTCTTCCATATGAATAATAAAATATTGGGCATGGACAATATTTATTTTTCCTGGTATTCAAGAGGATAGGGAAATGGCTAGTCAGCTTTCTAATTATTTAACATCTAACAACTATTTATTTTATGAGTATATGTGTACATTTAATAGCAACAATTCAAATTGACATTGTAATTAGAAAGATGTAGTGCTCCTCACTTTTTCAAAATACAGAACTACTATAATGAAAAACATTGTACGGTAAAAGCCCTACATCATGCATTTAGCTGCTCACCTCTGTAGCTATCCTCTGACGTTCACCAGGGCCCAGTGTGCGGCGTTTCTTGGCCATCTGGGATACACTGCCACTGTGTTCTCCACAAAGAGTAGGGAGTGAGTCTCTGCAGGACCATAAGAGAACAGTGTTCATCTTTTAGTCACCAGGTAAAATAACAAGAAATGTGAAGTTGTTCAATCATAAGACATTAACAAAATACTGTATCAGTAATCCGCTCATTCTCAATCAGTTCATCTGGACAGTTTCTTTTTAGTAGAAACGTTTCACCCTCACTCCAGAGGGCTTCGTCAGTCAGAGCAGTCCAAAGAAAACTTTGTTTTCTTTGGACTGCTCTGACTGACGAAGCCCTCTGGAGTGAGGGTGAAACGTTTCTACTAAAAAGAAACTGTCCAGATGAACTGATTGAGAATGAGCGGATTTGATACCTGGACTATTGAGAATGAACTTTCTTGTATCAGTAATATTAAACAGCACAACATACACATTAATTTCAGTTTACCGGTACCTGATTTTTTGAATGTGGTCTGTGAACTGCTGCATGATTCTCTGAACAAAGACTGAGTCGATGGTCCGCTTCTGGAGTTGGTTGTAGAGAATGTCCACATGAGGCATCACCAGATGGAACAGTTTCAGGAAAAAGCTGAAGCTTTCATCCTCCAGCAGTCTCACAAAGCCTCCAGCTTCTCTAACAGTGGTAGGATCAAACTGTCCTGAGTCCCTGATGGTTTCAAAACACTGGAGCAGTTTTTCTTTGTGTTCAAATACAGTGTTCACAGCTCGGCTGTGGAAGTTCCACCTCACTGTGCTTGCTCTTGGGACTCTGTGGGCCACCACTTCATCGAGAATGCTGGTTCTCTTTGGCGATCTTGAAAAAAAGCTGGAGAATCCAGCCAGGTCTGAGAAGAAAATACTCACTTTTGAGATATGGGAAGTCACCTGCTGCATGATAAGATTAAGCTGGTGAGCATAGCAGTGGACGTAGTGTGCATTTACATAGACATCTTGGATCTTCTTCTGTACACCACCTGTGGCTCCTCTCATGACACTCGCACCATCATATGCTTGTGAAATGAGCTTGCTCTTCTGGTCATCAGGGAGAATGGTGCTCAACCTATCCAGAAGTGCTGTGGCGATGGAATCAGCTGTGGCACTTTGGAGAGGTATGAACTCAAAAAACCTCTCTTGGACATGATGGGCTTTGTCAATGTAGCGGATCACAAGCACCAGCTGACACTGAGTGGAAATGTCCATTGTTTCATCAGCCTGGATGGAGACAAAGTCTGCACTCCTGATTTCTTCAATGATGCACTCTCTCAAAACTGACAGCATGCAATCAAGGAGTTCATTCTGCACAGCCTTGGATGTTCCCTTAAACACAGTGGCAGTCTGCAGGTGCTCATGTAGAACTGCATCCAGTGATGCTACAAAATCCACCAGTCCTCTAAAAATACCTGGATTTTCTGAGCTTTCACTTTCATCATGACCACGCAGAGCAAGTTCAAATGCACCACAGAACTTCACACAGTCTATTATTTTTGAAAGAATGTGCCTGTTTTTGTCAACCTCCTCATTGTGCTTACGGATCCCTACCCTGTAGCCTTCATCAAGCTGAGATGCAATGTTTACCCTTCCAAACATAGCCAGTCGTAGTGCACTGCTCATGTGGACCCCCGATTGTTCATGCTTCTTAGCTTTTTCTGAAAAATGCTTTAAATCAGTCATGCCTGTCTTTATCCAAACTGCGTCAGATCCTGAAGTTTGAAAAAGGAGGCAGGGAAAGCAGAATAAAGCATTAGCCTCATTACATGCAGTTAGCCAAGCCTTCTTATTAAACCAGGTCCTGGAAAAAGATCGAGTGTACTGTCTCCCTCTGTCTTTGGACTGCTGAGTAATTTGGATGATGGGTCGATCAGGTCCGAGTTTTTTCACTTCCATCTTCTCCTGATTTGTTCTTCTCTCAAAAGGTGTTGTTTTCAGTGACTTCACTGAATTATTTAATGTCTCCTGCTCCATTTTGTCTCTCTGTCTGTTACACAGGTGGTAGATGTGTAGAGATGAAGGTGTTGTGTGGATTTTTTTCTGTAAAGAAAGTACAGAAGGCACATTAATTATGTATTTTTTTTAGCATTTTCCACATTGCTTGAAGTGCTTTGTGTACACATATGTAATCACATTTTAACTTTCTTAATACAACATAAATAATAATATCCAGGTTATTTCAATTGCATTCCATCCACAGTGATCTTTATAATATTAAAATTAAATTCAAATAATTATATAATCACTGTTTCATAACATGAAAAATTCAAACTATTTAATGCTTAAATCTTTCTGCTACTTGATTTATTTAAGTTTAGTGTCTTTGAAACAACAGCACAACTTATAATGAAACTAAAGTTTAACTAAACTAAACTAAAACTAAAGTTTATTTATTCATTCAGATTTATTCATCAGAAAATTTGCAACTGCTGCTAAACGAAACGAGACAAAAGTTAACTAACACAGACAGACACTCTGAGGAGTAAACAGTTCATGATGAGCTGAAGATGGACAGACAGGAGTCGTCTTCACACATTCGGGTTTATAACTAGCAAGTAGCAACTTTTATAATGTTGCAGTACACCACAACCATGATGAGCACAGCTAGTAGTTACTGTGACTGACTGCAACAACACACACACACGACACCACGTCACACGCACACAGATGAGATCAGCTCAAAACTTTGCTCATGTGCGCTTAGAGATTCATTAAAGTCACTAATTATTACTTGCTTACCTGTGTAGAAAGGCACCATTAATAATTACTGCTGTTTCAACGTCGCTAGTTGCGTGTGATCAGCTCTGACTGTGTAAACATAGATGGTCCCCCGCTCCCCCTCCCTCCTCGGCTCGAACCGGAAGCGCTGGCGATCCGTGGCGATAAGAGACGAGTCCAGGCTCGAGGGCGACGGAAAATGCGACCTGTACAGTTCAATAATTTTGGACAGATGGGACATAAACTAACTACGGCCGCTAGCGGCCGCTAGTTATAATTAGATTCAATGGAATAGCCGCAGGCGGCGCCGAGCGGTGAAACCGGAAGTACGTCACAATCAAAAAACGTTTTTTGAAACAATCATTACTCATAAAATATTTATCCTACACAACTAAAAACATATATGCATGCATTTCGAAATATTTTTATTTTATTATTTCACTTTTATAAAAAAAAAAAAAAAAAATCTTCAAATGGTGAAGAAGAAGAGCTGCAGTCCAAGGAGGGGCGGCGCCCCTAGCGCCCTCTAGTGGCGGCCGCCACTTACCTTTTTCATAGTCTGTGGAAAAAGTCTAAACATACATACAGACATAGACAGACATATACGTACAGACAGACATACAGCCGTATAGACAGACATACAGCCATAAACATATATATAGACATACAGCGCTGTAGTAATAAAGAATTCACAATACAAACATGTGGTTCATGTTCTCAAAATAAGTCCAGTCTATAGTCAGGGTCAGTCGTGTTTTAAAAATATAGAACCACCACATTTCAAAATCAACCTTTCAAATCAACCTTTTGAATAGATCCAAAACTCCAGGGCGTCCCCCATCTTTTTTCTCTTTGGATCTGTTAAAAATAAATACCTGTTTATCAAATGACATATACAGTACCTGTCAGGATGGCACCAGGATGGCGCCATCTAGTGGGTATCCTTTGTTCTGTTCTCCTTTTGTTTTCTGTCAGCCAGCTCTAGATATTTGTTTTTAGTTTTATTTAGTTTCCCTTGTACCAGTTTTCCCAGCTTCATGGTTAGCCTTATTCCTTAGATCCTGCCCCAGTATTTATTAATGTTTAGGTTTGGTAATTCCCCTGGTCTCCTTGTTTATCAGTTCTTACTTCTTGTATTTAGTTTCTACATCTCCAGTCCTTTACTTCTAGTTTAAGTCTCCTTGTTTATTTACTCTTAGTTTAACCTTTTATTAGTTTCCCTTCTGGGTCTCAATGTTTGATCACATCTGGTTTGACCTCCAGTTTAGTCTCCTTTATTTAAACCTTTATTTATTTAGTATACCAGTCCTGCTCTGTGTCTTTAGTTAGTTAATTGTTCCCAGGTGTTTTGTGATTGCGTCCTGTCTTGTCTCTGTGTATAAATAGCCTGTCTGTCAGTTAGTTCCTTGTGGTGTCCTCGTTGGGTCTCCCCTGATGTCTCCTGTGTTGATCATGTCTCCTAAGAGTGAGTTTGCTGCCCTGTCAGCTTTTTGATTTATTATCATTAAATATCTATTTTTGTATTCCTGCCTCCTGTGTCTTGTCTGCACCACTGGGTTCAAGCCTGCCTGTAAACCCTGACAGTACCTGTTTATTAAACAACATATATAAAAGCAAAGTGGTTTGTAGGTTTATCTGATTTATCCTACAGTACAACGTGCTTCTTAAATGATCCTTTAAATGGCTATGCTGTTGAATATAAAAATCTAAAAAGTTATTTTTGTACAACTGATGATCAATGAATGAATGAGCTGTTTCCTTTTATGAGCCATCTTCAATGTTATTAGTGATATATTCTTTATTATTATTAGTTATTTCTAGGAACACTTCCTAATATTCCCTTATTGCATTATTATATATCGCCACTGAGTGTCAGGCAGGCTCCCTCACTCACAGTCTTTAAGTCTTGAATAAAAACCCACTTTTATTCTTTCAACTTTAACATGATGTGATTTGTTTTGATCCTCTCTGTAATATACACTGTTCACTATTTTAGCTAGTTTCTGTTGCTTTTTCTATATAATTTGTTTTTGTTTTTGTTTTGTTTTCCTGTCTGCTTGGCTTGTTTCTATCGTACAGCACCTTGGTTGGCCCGCGTCAGCCTAAGTGCTCTATAAATAAAGTGGTATGGTATAAATAATCTAAGATCTCAAGCATAAAGCTATAAAAATTGTTCTAAAAATCTCTTAATCAATTCCTTTGTGGAAAACCAGACCCACCAAAATGCACTCAGTTCAAGGACAATTGCTATCCTTCCTTCAGCTCCACAAAACTTTTGCATGAATGTTTGTGGAGACACAAATTTAATCTGCAAAAGAAAATATAAACATTAACTTGTTTCAGGGTTATGAGCTGGGATCATTATCTCTGTACCATCACGAAGTTACTGGAAGCGGAAAAATAAGTCGTCAGACCCACATAAGTACAATATAAACTACAAATTTTGTGGCCTTGCCCTAGCAGGCCATCTCATGAGCATATGTGTTTTATTTAAAAAAAATTAATCATAGCAGACTGCAGATTTGAAATACTATACCAGGGCATTGACAGATCTTCACAGATCCATACGGGGGGCATGACCTTCAGCTGGACAGTTGGCGTGGGTGACTTCAAGACCTGTTCTCTTTGTCTTTCTGGAGCACCTGTTCAGCTCCCTCTTGTCACAGCATCCAGTGAGATCTTTGTTTCTGGGTGAGATCTTTGCTTCTCATCGATCCTTCACACCCGGACCGCATATTCTGGTCATTTGTGTTTGATGACCTTGTTCTGACAGTTCTTTGTGAAAGTCTTTGTGGTGTCTCTTGCTCGGATAAAAGTCCAGTGCACAGCCCTCGTTCAGTGCCATAGTTCTTTAAGCCCCTCGAATGTTTATTTTGAGCAGGGCAGCCTGGGAGTCCAGTCATGGTGTTCTCGGTGAAGTCAGTGAGCCAGATCTGGACATGCCCTTAATATTAAATCTGATCCGATCCAATCAATAACCACAGTAGTTTGTGATCCAAAAATTCAGACGCTGCATGTGTTCTTTGACATGACCCTATCTTAAATATATGTATTACTAACCATGTGTTCTGCAAAGTGTCGTGAGGTCCATCAGACTTACGTTTTCCGCTCCACAAACATCGTGAGGCTGCTTCTAAAATAAATAAAAAATGAGAAAATAGAAAAATGTAAAAATCCTTAACAAACCAGGTTCAAAGTAATCATGTTATTTCTATAAGCATTTACCTTGAATAGAGCCACCTCAGGGTATATGCAGAAATTTCAGAGTTGAATTTAATACCTTTAATACCTTTTTAATACCATTAAAATATTTTTTAATACCATCACGGCACCGAGCTGTAACCGTAGCGGCAACCTGTTGTACTTCAGTTTAGAGCAACTAATTGTAAAGTGATAGATTACTGTCATTTTCTTCCTAAACTTTGGTAGTAAATGTAGTTTTATAACAATTACTGGATACATCAATTTGCTTCTTGCCTCAATAAAAGCACTGACCTACTTGTTATTTAAATCTAACCCAAGAGAAAAAGTTTAATTGTTCCCACACATAACATATCTCTAATGGCAAACAAAAACTGTAAACTTGAAAACAGAACAGTTTAGTTAAAATAATTCAACACTGAACACATGCATAATTCAAAAAGAGAGGTAGAAAAATAATAACTACTGTATTTTTCATCCTGTAAGTTGCAGTTTTTTGCATAATTTACATGCCTTGCAACTTATAGGACGAAGTGACATATTTATAGATTTTTTTCCCCATATTTATAAACCATAACACTGAAATATGACCGTTTCATTCATTCTGACTGAAAAAAAAAAAAAAAACTTCATGATATCTATTGTAGTAATAGTGGTATGGCATGCTGTTGTATCATGTAATAGGAAAACGTGCCTATAATGACAAATTTAAAAAAGTTCAAGACAAAAACAACTGGACTTTATTTATTATACTATTTATTATACTATTATATTATACTTTATTGTTTTTTATTGCACTTTTTAGAATTCACCATGTCCTGGATGACTGAGAATCTTCACTAGCTATTAATGACTCAATCGGCCTGCCATACTCTCCCCACCTCTCTGCTTGAACCTTCAATCCAGCAGCAAGCTGCACCACGGTGGCGAAATGCAGCTAATTTGACCATTAAAGTGCATTTATTAAGAAAATGACAGACAGAAAAACACCTCTGCTATAATTTCGAGCTAACAAATAATTGTTTAGGTAATTTTCTTGTTAAATGTCGGCGAAACGAGCCGCGCTCCTTTTTCCTGTTTGTCACCGCTGAGCGATCACGGAGCACACAGGCACTGAGGCAGCGACACTTTTTTTTTTTTTTAATAAAGCCGATTTAACCATTAAAGTACATTTATTAAGAAAACGTTAGACTGAGACACCCCTTTTGCTATAATTTCGAGCTAACAAACAATTGTTTAGGTACATTTCTTGTTAAATGTCGGAGGATAAAGCCGTGATCCTTTCCTGTTTCTTTTTACAGACATGATACCAGCTGTAGGTGCGCGCGCACACTGACTGACGATATGAGACAAACTGAGACTCAGAGGAAATGAAGCACATGGACATACTGCTCTCTGTCTTAAGGACTCTTCTTTTTGCCTTTACACAAGAGGAGCTTCATCACATCATGTTCGTCCAGCTTAACCACTAGTCTTTTCTTTTAAGGCCCAGTAGATGTCACTGGTGTTTTGTTACAAGCACAGTGTCTTTGAAGGGCTTATTCCTGCAACCAAACAGGAAAACTTGTAGAAAAATAATTTTTTATCCTGTGCTTATCCGCGATACACAAACTATGTTGGCATAATTTAGTGTACGTTAAATGTGTAGCTCCATTAAAGCTGCCAGCATCCCCTTAAAATTCACTGGTAAGATCACCTCGTCTTGTTTTACGCTTCTGTTTGTCTGAGCTCCAGATGTCTGGGTGTGTGAAGGATAGAAAGAAAGTGGCACCTTTTATTTTCATATTGTAGACTTGTATGTGCAGCTTTTTTTTTTTTTAGTTATCTGAATGTGGCAATTAGTGTGAGAATGTTTTTTGTCAACAGTGCTTTGTTAGCTTTTTGTTTCACTCGCCCTTCAAGAAAAGAAGCATGTTGGATGAGACAGAAAAGTTTTAGGACGCTGCTTGTTTCACGTATTTATTTAAATGTGATTTTGTTCTCCCCCCATTAGCCGATCACCTTCAAAGATGTCACGGTCTTTGTCCACATTTATCTCAAAAACTTTGAGCAGAGAAATTGGAAGTGAAGCAGTGGTGGTCAGAATAGCAGAAGCCAGGATTAAAGATGCATTTTAAACAAGAAAATTAAGCTATTCAACTATTTGTATATCAGACTGATTGTATTTATGAAACATAGGCTTAAATGAAATGTGTGTGTGTGTGTGAAAAGCTACTAATTTTTAAGTCAATAGACTTTGACAAAAATGCATTTATGATTCAAGAAATTACAATCATATTCTAATTATTTGTATTGACTGCTTCTGCATACAAATAAACCTTTAACTGTAAACGGAGTTAGTTTTACTCTAAATATGTCTTGTCATTTACTGACTGGTGTTACTCTTAATTTAGTCATCTGTCGTCTCGCGTTTAAGTTTGTAGACATCGGTTTGATTTTTCCACATCAGGTTTAGTTTCAGAGGCACTTTTCTTAAGTTTTTCATGAGGAATTACAAACAAAAACAAAGGAAATGAAAAGTAATAAATATATTTTTGCTCTGTAGCATTTGAAGAGATGTCCACTGGTTTCATTTACTACATAAAATAAGATTCATCACCATTTTTTTTATTTCCAAATGAGCATGTTAAATTGTAATCTTTGTTTTTTTATGCCAGGAATGCATCAGATTATTTTGAGATAAAGTTTTACCAATAAAAAGTGCATGGATTAAAAAAAAAAATCTAAATCTAGAGTAGTTATGAAATGTAATTTATTTTTAATTTTTTTACAATTAAAATCACATTTCACTTTAGAACAAAAACACTAAAAGTTGAACTTTTTTTTTAAATTAACATTAAACGTAATTGACGAGGCTTTATTCAAACAAACTAGTACCGGTGGTAACAAAACTCCAGCTGTTTATTTTTTTTATTTTATTCAAAATGAACCTCTTGAAACTGGGAAACAGCTGAGTCAAAAGTATGAGTTCTCCAGTTTGTACATTTTAAAAAACAAATTTAAAAGAAAATGTGATAAAAAAAAAAAAAGGTTGGGACACATTTTCTAATTTCTAGATAATTTCATTATTTTATGAAAACTTTATTGAAAGAAAAAATAAATCTTCAACAAGTGTTAATTTTTTTTCCAAGTGCTACTTGGACAGATAACTGATTTTTTCAAACAATCAAATTACAGTACATGCTTCATATGAAATTGCTATTAACCAATATGCCACTTATCATGCATGTTTTATAATATATAATTTTTAAAAAGCCTTGATGTCTGAGGTCATTCAGAAATGGTTTATTAGATATGGGAGGTAAACTAACTTTATTTGTACCAGTGAATAACTACTGATTCCATAACAGAAAAACTTTGTCTCCAGTGTTTTCCACTTTTTTTTTTTAAATATTTTTTTACTTTGTTTTGGATCATTTGGGCTAATAGACAAGTTTATCACATTTGTACAGGCTGTGCAAAATCAACCTCAACACATCTTATTTTTTAATATACTGTACTTTGCATGCATTGTTCAGTACAAAGAGGTTTGCCCAGCTTGTTAAAACCAGCTTTTTGTTGTTCTAGTAAAACCATTTTCTATAAATAAAACATATTTTATAGTGTTTGCAATTTTTGTCATCCTGTAAGATGAGCAGCAGTTTTGGAAAGTGCCAGTACTGTGTGAAACTGGGAAATTAGCAACAGCAAAGACTCAAAATTATTTATTTATTCATGTATATATATATAAAACTAAAGAAGCATTATGATTGACAACATTTAAATGCCTTTTTTTTAAAGATCCTTAAATAAAACTCTTATGAATTACAGTAAACGGTTTAATCAAGTATTGTGTGTGATCTCTTTTTGTTAAAGAATTGATGAATCATCATTTTTCATTAACCACTGAAATGTGTTCAGTGCATTAAGCTCAGAAATTAAAGTGCAATGTTTTTTTTTTTCTGTTTTCAGTTGGACAGAAGTCTTTCAGAACTCATAACTTCTGTTCATTCTCAGTCCACTTCAGAGTCTACTCGAAACAAAAGCGTCCTCCCATCTATACATTATCTGAGTTTATAAGTCACTGATAAATATTGTGGTATTGGGTGTTTTTTCATCTTCTGTTGGAGAAGGTTCAGTTCTGCGTGTCCAGCACTACTTGTGCTTTTTGAACAGCGGCTTCCAGCATCGTATGGTCACTGAGCAGCTGTTGGAGTGCTGCCGAGTCCATCTCCAGAAGCATTCCTGAAGAAATGTCAAATTATTAGGCTTGTGAGTTCTCAACACCTGATAAAAAACCCCATACAATAAAAACGTCCAAAGGTGTAGCAGATTTAATGGTAAACTCAGTACCGGTAATGTCGTTTGCATGAAGTGGATCCATCTCCACCACCAGAGAGAATAATTTTTCCCCCAGTTTGTCTATGTCGTCAATTTCTGAAGAGTCACTGATGTCCGTCTCGTCCACATTTTGCCTGAAAAGAGGCAGAGACTTTACATCAGCCATTAATATTTAGTCTTCAATACTGTAGTTTGAAATGTTTCAGAATTTATTAACGGCTGTGCTGGAGCACATGACCGAACAGAAAATGAATTATGCAAACAACATAAGCAAATCTGAGTTTATCCTGCTGACAGTGCTAAGTTACAGACTCTTTTATTGTCTTCAGGGCGAGATGCACGTGCTTCTCCAGATGTTTAGGGTCTGATAGAAGGTGTAGAACTGCATCTTTGTGCTGCTCCAAAAGCATTCCTGTGGACGGACAGACAGAATTATATTTTAACGCAGGAACAAATTACTAAACAACAAACCATATGCTAAAATGAGCATTGGCAACATCCACACACTGATTGACAATCTTCATTATATGGACCATTTACCTTTTGTTTAAATTGTTAGCATGCAAAAAATATATATATATATTGTAAACACAAAATAGAGATGTCTAATAATAATGTAATTGTTTTTGTCATGTTTGACTTGGTGTGTAGAGGAATAATAAAGAGAACTTCAAAGCTATTAATGGTTAGAACATTCAAAAATTTATAACAAATATATAAATAAATAACTTTATAATCTTTGAACTTGAGAATGTCAAAGCAGGATTAAAAAGATTAAAATAAAATAATTTCAAAGTGTCTCAAAATATAAAAATAGTTTCACTCATGGTTTCGTCAACCTTATCCTAATTATCCCCTCTGTAGTCTAAATGGACATTAAGAGTGTGTTAGAACTTTTTTTTGTACTTTTCCAGCAATAAAATGGCAAAATCCCTTTGTTGTCATTTTGAGTTTAATTAGCATGAGGGCATGACACTCACCTGTAATTTTATGTGAGTGACCAGTGTTGTAAACATCCACCAGCTCAAACAGCTGCTCCCCCAGGGAGTCAGAAGACACAGAAGCATCATCCTCATCTTTAAGTGTCACCTCACTGTAAAGAAGTGCAGGAACATGAGACTAAACAACATGAACGGGAATGTTTTGTTCAAATAAACCCCATATGTGAGATATTTAAAGAAATTAAAATGTAGCCAGGGCCAATTGAGCAACAATATGAAAAAAATAAAGACAGGAGATACAGCCAGCTCAGTGATGCAAGATTAAAAACAAACGCTAGAAATGAATGTTGTATTGGGAAAAGTCAAGATATATTCAAAAATTTCCTATGGGATCAATAAAGTTCTATGTTATCTTACCTTCTCTATCCTATTTATAATTTGAAAGTAATTTAAAAGGTGTCACAAGAAATAACAGTTTACCTAGAGTATTGGGATTGCAAGCGCTCACACTTTATGACTGATTATACTTATTATCATGAATATCAAGTGATATAAAACACCCCCTAACTAATATCTTGGGATTTATTCAAATATCTCCACTTATGACACCCTAAATCTACAGTTACTATGAGCTATTCACTGTCCCACTCCTCTCTGGGACTGTTTCAGTGTCAGAAACCACTGTCACTGCTTGCATCTCCTGTTGTTTGCTCCACCTGGATTTGTGTTCCAGCTGCAGAGCTCTGACTGCTTTCTCCACAGCTGCTGTCAGCATGGTCTCATCCTGCAGCATCTGGCTCAGCACAGGAAGTGGCAGCTCCAGTAACATGCCTAAAACACAGTCAGGCTCCAAAACATTGTATTCACAGCAAAGTGACTGTCTCATAACGGATATTTAAAATATAAAATGTGATTTATTATAGCACAATGGAACTGGGCCTCACCTGTGAGTTTTCCAGCACATTCCTTGTGTTTGGGGTAAATAAGATTGTACAGTTGTTCACCAGTTGACTCCAGGTTTTCTTCATCCATGCTCGTTTTTGTTCACATTTAAATTCTTCTTTTACTTGCCTGAATAAATCAGATTTTATAATGACTAGTTAATAATAATAATAATGACAAGTTACTTTCACCTTAGTGAACTTCCTATCCTCGATCCATCAATTTAAACGAAATGCTATTCAAAAAAATGTATAAAAATAGTCATTTGCACGGTAACCATCATTTAATTTACCCCGGGTTAGCCTATGGAAAGCTCGCTTTGGAGATTAAAATGGCACGCTAGTCTCTAGACTACAAAAAAATAGGATTTTAGAACAAATTTCTGATAGTAAATACACGACGCGCATTAATGACGTCATATGATGTGGCCAGAGCAGAGCCGTATAAAGAGATGGTGCTGGATGTGTCCTTCCGCTCTTGAAAACTAGAACTATTTTATTTCTTAAAACATTTATTACACCACCATAATCACAGGTTTTGCCCCTAAATTCTATACTGTACTTAAATAATTATAGTAACATACATATATGGACATAATCAGGAATTTAATGACAAACTGTTTGAAAATAATAGCGTTGTGTGCGCAGGAATCTCTGAAAAGGTTCCGTAAAGCGGCTTCCGGTCTTTCCGATCCTTTTCCTCGGCTAAAAGGTAACGTGGTCGCTTCTGCCCTTAACGCTTAGTGAATAAATCCGACTTATTTTCTGGCTTTGGCTCCATTTAGACCAACATAATGTTATTAATTACAGTGTTTATTACTAAAAATACAGTTTAAGACCAAATTTGTATGTGTCGTTTTAAAATATAAACGTAAATACGTCGCCTAGCGTAGGCCTCACCGGCGCGTACATGTCTACGGGTGGTAGAGCTAACTAATGTTAGCATATATGTGCTAAAATTTTGTTTAAAGATGCAAAACTGATCAAATCATAAAATGTTAAGCATTAGCATTCACCAACTTATTTTTAGTATTGTGGTTTAACTGGTTAAAAGCTTCCAGCAGCTGTTATGTTGAGCATGTGGAGATATTTGCGATTAAAAGAAGCCGTGAAATGGCTAATATCAAAATGTCCTTCCCTTGTTTTGCTCAGGTTCATCATGTCGGCCGATTTGCAGTGGATGGTCATCAGGAACTGCTCCAGTTTCCTCATCAAGAGGAATAAACAGACCTATAGCACCGTGAGTGCTCAGTAATGAGAGAATAGTTTTAACTTAATTCTAGAGAAAGTGGGTTATATGTCGTGAAAAAATGTGGAAGTTGTAGTTAAAACCTGTTTTATAAATTAGAATTTCATATATGTTAAATAAATTCAGCTGATTTACAGTTGTCAAATTTATTTTTTCACCAGTTAATTTATTTTTTTGTTGAGCTCACATTCTCATTTTCTTGTTTTCAGCACTGCAGCTTAAATATTATGTTAAGATAGTTGTTTAAAATGAATGAGCTCAAATTATGCAAGTACAGTACTGTACAGTACTGTATACTGAATATCGCTGAGGTTAACAGCCTTACATTCATATCCTGATGCATGCTGATGCCTTATATTCACTTTGACAAATGTGTTATACAAGCTGCAAGTTTAGTATAAAGTAAATTTAGATGCATAACATTTGTGTTGCAGGAGCCAAACAATCTGAAGTCCAGAAACTCTTTCCGCTTCAATGGCTTGGTGCACAAAAAGACTGTTGGTGTGGAGCCAGCTGCCGATGGCAAAGGTGTTGTTGTGGTTCTGAAGAAACGTGCAGGTAAAAACGTAATGCTGTTTCAACAGGTGTTTTCACAAAACAGATTATGTAAAATGGCTGCATAGATTAGTCCATCTACCAGTGACCGTTCACAAGTCACTTAGTGTAACACTTCCTGCCAAGAAATAAAGCAAGATTAGTTGACCTTAAAAAGCATGCAGATTTAGAGCACTACAGTACCTATTAAATATGCAATGGACGTCTCCCAATTACCATTTTCTAAACTTGACAGATCAACTAGTTTACGGATTGTGTTTGTGGTTAAGAACATTCAACTAAATGTAAAATTTGTTGCATCATTGTTCTTTTCTAATGAATGAGTATGCTTAATGTTTAGGCTTTTAAATCCCACATCCGGATCGTAGAGTTGCACTCAGGTCCAAATAATGTGACCCAGCCCGCAGCCATCTCTGAAAATTACAGGTCCCCACCCCCGACAGTTTTAATTAAGCTGTGGCTGCTTAAACCACCGACTATTATTAACCGTTGGCAGATGCGCACGGCTGAGGGGTCAAAAAGATCAAACCTGAGGAGCTATCATAGCGCATTAAATGCTTCCTCTGCTTCTGCCTGCATCCTGCTCTGACGTGTCGGATATTTTGTGATGTCACCTGTTTGGGTCATCGGCCGCGTGCGTCCACTGAGTGCAGCGGCTGAATGAATGTCCATTTGGGCTGATGGATCGCTGGTAGTAGTCCATCTGAAGCTTAATTGAACTTTTTACCTCTTTCAACCGGCCGGTCAGCGGGCGGTCATATGGCCGCGTGCGGCAGGTGCAGTATGGCAAGCCATGTTTGCATATATTGGATCGTCGGCCGCACGCTTCCCTGATGCAATTAAAAGCCCAACACCGACCCGGCCCACACATTAAGCTCATTATTATGGCCCTGTCCGAATCCGGGTTGGGCCGGGCTCTAGGTTTGGGTTAGAAATGACACCTCTACCGGGTCATTGTACAAACTCATTGTTATGCTACATTACATCCTTGAGCTGCAAAGCTGACTTTACGTATTTGCGTGTCGACTGTTACTACTTTGCTGTGCAGCTTTGTGGCACGTTGGCTTCAGTGCCACTACAGTAATTCAGAAATCACACAGATATGGGAAAATATCTGTCCTATCGAAGTGTTTTGTGAAAATGCTGTTGTTAGAAGTGAGAGCACTGAATAAATGACACAACCTGCCACCTGTGATTTTATTCACATTTGAGTAAAAAAAAAATCCACTTATTTCCAAATCCTTAGTTGAAGTAAAAGGTCGGTGTTCTAAGTAAAGTTGGAGCCAAGTCTAAATGTAGGAACTTAATTTCTTGTAATTTGAAGTGCTCTTCTTGCTCTTCAATTTTTAATTTTTGCACTTTGTACAAATATAATGCCAACAGAGATATTAAGCAATGTTTTACTGGCCGGATAATAGGGCTGAACGATTTTGGAAAATAATGGTAAATGGAGCTTATTTATATAGCGCTTTCCAGCCCCCTGTGAGGAGCCCCAAAGCGCTTTACAATACCAGCCATCCACCCATTCATTCAGACATTCATACACCGGTAGTGGTCTTAATCTTAATTGCAATTTTTTTTCTATAAATTGCAATTGCGATTTAAAACGCGATTATTTTTTTAATATCTTAAGTATTTTTCAACAAACGGAAGCAATAAATCAATCTGTTTCATAATAAACAATGTCAGATTTATTTAAAGCAGAGATTACAATAAAGCAAACAAATCTATGCCTTTTCTTTTCACCATTTCTATTTTTTCTTGTTTCATAAACATAATAGTAAGCATGTTAAGTGAACTTCCTAACTACTGTCTGAACTTCACATGACAGTTAATAAATAAATATAAAAAATTACCGGTAGATATAAAAAAAATACTGTTTGAAGTTCAAACAGTTCGGTCAGTGATCCCTGTCGGCTGATACTTTGCTTACTTGAAGTTGAAGCACTGGTTGTTGTCATTTAAAGTGTTGATAAAGATTTGTGTCACATGACCAGTGAAATTGCAGCCTTCGCAATTAGAAAATCTCATTTTATCATATTGTGATATTGCAAATGCAATTAATTGTTCAGCCCAGGATAACTCTTCTTTTTTTGTGTTCAGTCTACTTGTCTTGCTGTGCTTGAGCACCTGTTTTGTTTTTTTGTTGCACAGGCCAGCACAAACCTGCCTCATCTTATGTTAAAGTCACCATCAACAAGAACTCCCATGTGCAAACCCACATGCACACGCAGCCCGCTCCGCCGCAGCAACAGGGGAAACAAACATCGTTTCTCACCCCGTCTGCAGCACTTACACTCACATTAGACGCCAACCGCTGCGTCTCTCAAAGCCACAGAATATAATCTATTAAACACAAAAGCAGCAGCAGTTTAGTGTCAGACGCAGAGCAACACTGAGCCGTGCACACTACACTGTATCTGCAGGTTTTTATTTAGCTTAATGAGCACTCCTGCTGAGAGTATCCCACACCAAATGTTGTTTACATGAACACAGCCTTTTGCAGCTCTCCTTTTCTACAGTATTTTTTTCAGCATCTTGAGATGTCCCATAAGTTGGGGAGCTATTTATAGTCCTGAGGAGCTTCTGTGTGCTATAGGTGGACAATGACAGAAAAGCAAGATGTGTAATAAAACACTCACAATATTGTGGATGTTCATGAAGCATCAACACGATTGTGATCCATTTTTCTTCTGTACATTTTTCAGCGTGTTTCTCGTCTCGCAGTTTTCAATGAATTTCAACAAATTATAAATCAAAACGTTCAGCTCTTTTAGAACAATCCTGCTATGACTTTTGGTATTGGTGCAGCTTTGGATTTTTGAAATATTTAGCCTTTTCTGCCACTTTTTTTTTCATAGAAAATGAATTGAGCTCATTTTACATCCTTCAAATCTTTAGATCTGTTTGCAACCTTTTACTGCTCCTTTCACTTTTTTTGTCATGGTTCAGCTTCTTTCAGCTTCCTTGTGCAAATTTAAACACCTTTCCAGCTACAAAGTAATTTTAGCTGTTTTTCAGCTGTTTTGTGCACCTTTCTTTTTGCTAACTACAACATTTTTGTGCTTTTTGTAACTTATGTCTGCTAATTACAGCTTGCTCTGCTCCTTTCAGCTTATTTCTGCAAGTTTCAACTATTTCTGCTTTTTCAGCTACTGTTAAGCACTTTTTCCAGTCTAATTCAACAAAAATGAGCTCTCTCCACTTCCTTTTGATAACGTGTTTCCTTTTGCTTTTTATTTGTTTGTTTTTTCCAGATTTTTTTTGCAAACCACCTTTTTTAAAGGCAATTTCCACTTTTCTCTGCTCATTTCTGCTTGTTTCAGTAAACATGCACTATCTTTCTGCTTTCTTCTGCTTATTTAATACTGTTCTACATTTTCAACTTATGTTAGCTTTTTCAGGTAATTTCCACTGTTTTCAAATAAATTCAAGTTTTTGTGAGAATTTCTGCTGCTTTCAGCCTAATTTCAGCCTGTTATGCTCCTTTCAGCTTTTTAGCTTTTTCTATTCAGCTACTTTTCTATGCTTTTTAGCTGTTTGTTTAGCTAATTCCCCTTTTTTAAATCTTATTTCAGCTCATTCCACTTTCTTCTAGTAGCTTAAGCTTCTTTCGGCCTTTTCAACTACTTTTCAGCAATTTTTTGCTAATTTCAGCTTTTTAGCTAAATTCCTAATTTTTGTGACCATTTCTGCTTAATTAAACTAAATTCAGCCAATATGTGTTCTTTCTATTTTCTTCTGCTAACTCGGGCTTGTTCTTCCAGTTCAGTTACTTTTAAACATGCTTTTAGCTAACTTCAGCAAGTTCTTCAGCAATAAGCTTTTGCATTTTTGCAGGAACGTTTTTTGAATTTTGCAAAAATGTCAAAAGGACACAAAGGACTGTGGGTGTTTGGATTCAATATACAGCAATGTCCTGCACAGATCTGATGTGGTGGCAATATTCCTCTTCACCAGTTTTGTTCCTTGTCATGATGCCAGTAAGAGGGTGAGGACACCAGTTTGTCATTGTCATGTCCATTTAGAATACAGGCAGGTTGATTATGGACTACGGTAAGTCTATTTTTAGCAAGTTGACTAAGAAGAAGAGGACACAGGGCATGTGAGAGACTGAAAAAGACTTCTGCAGGTCTGTGTTTATGCTGTATGCAGGATGCCTGTCTGTCTCACTTTTGACACATGCCGTTATAATTACCAGACCGTCATTAAAACGACTCGGTGCGAGTGCCTGGCAGGCTTCTTTATAGCCTGGTTTAATCTATGACCGGTTCACATCTCATTATAAATATGGTAATGGATCTCCTTGAAAAGATTAGGGGATAGAGTGGTTGATGGTGATAGTCAAAGCTGTTTAAGATTTTTAAAATCAGAGAAAGTAGAGGACGTGGGGAGGCAGGGTTGTCGAGTGCTGTCATGTGCAGAAGCTGTAAGTCAGAATAGTATTTCAACGTACATTGTAGCATTTATGTGAATTATTGAAAGAAAACATGATCAATTATTTATTTTTACAGCATATAGTGTAAAAGTCTGTGCAACTATAGAAACATTCTTACAACTTTAATTTGTTGTCTGTTTTTATAGTTTCTCCTGCAGTAATGAAACACATCCAACAATTGGACTTTTAATCTATCAAAAAAAAAAGTGAATAAAAAAACCATTCAGCTGGGCTTCACTACTAAAACAATTATTTTCTTCTTTCTTCCTTTTCTTCCACAATGATATTCATAAAAAACAACCTGCTGAGTCGACAGACAAACAGGTTACATTACAGAATAAACTGACTTCCTATAACGTCCCCCCAAACCAAGTTTTTTTTTTCAACAAAAACAGTACAGTACTGGTAAATGTCAGGATGTCGTGTGTTCAAGGAAGGAGATGCTTATATTTTCAGGAAATAAGTTATTGAAGGCTCATTAGAAAATGCATCCCACTGTTGGCTCCAGACACCAGAAAACAGCAATCTTAGTTTGTTCCATCCTTTTCTCAAGGTGAAATAAAAAGATTTATGCTTCAGCAGGCAGGATTAGCACGTCAAAGTTCAACATAATCTGTAGCTAACATCTGCAGAACATTTTTATCCAACTTTCCGCTCAGAGTTTTTTTTTCTTTCAGCTATCCACCCATGTCAAAACTACTTAATCCCGTCAGCTACCCCCACAACCCTTCATACACACTCCGACACTGAGACGCACACATCACCCCCTAAGGTGAGAGAAATCTTGCTTCTATCATATTATTGCACTTCATTAGATTTGTTCATTAAAGAAGGCTCATAAGTAATGACTTTTTCACACCCCATGACTGCCAAATAGATTAAAGTATTGATAATTGCATTAGTCCTGTGATGAATATGTAAAAAGTCAAGAAGCAGAGTGGGTGTGTTTAATATTGAAGAATTAAAAAGGTTTTATGTAATTTAAGCTTCAATTCCTTGTAGATTTTTTCCATTTTAATTCAGCATGTCTGCACAGAGAGAAACAGACAGCATGTCATCATGGCAGAAAGCAATAAGGGACGAAGATAAACAGACAAGAAAGACGCACACTCATATAATATGAATATACTACATTTTCATCATTTGAATTTCCACAAGTTCTGCCAACTAAATTTTGCTGCAGTTCACAACAGCATCATTGACTGGATATATTGATCAGTACTCTCCGCCTCAATAATACTCCACTGCAGATATTTTAACCTGCCTGGTTATAACATCAATGTTAGGTCCTGTACACTGAAATCCTGCTGCAATAAATGCTCTATTAGTGATGTTGGCATCGCGTCAATGTTTGATTTGGATGGGTAGTAATCTGTGTAAGATATCAAAATGATCTAATAAAAAATAAAATGTATTATCAGGAATTATAATATTAAAGGACAATGAGAAGTGAAGTAGTGTGCCCGCTTTCACAGCAGGGGTGTCCAAATGTTTTCATATCTGTGCCAAAACTATCCAGATGAAAGGACTCATGGGCCACAAAAATGTGAATTTAACTCTCAACGTGAATGAAATTTGGAGAAAGGACAAAAGTTTTCTTATTTTGGAAGAGAAAAAGTTTAAAATTATTGTCAATCCAAAACGCTAAAAGCCTCATAAACACTAAGTTTATATTTTTTTGATTAACAATAAATTGATTTACCGGTATTTGATTTGTTGGGTCTATGTTTGTTGTTTTCTTGTGTTCGGAAAGTTCATTTTAATCTGTTTTCTGCAACAAAAGTGTAATTTGAGTAAGTGTCGTTTGAGTAGAGGGTTGATCAGCCTTTTGGACCTTAGACGGCCCAAAATGCTGATGGAAGTTCTGAAAAACCATCCAGGTGTCAGTTGCTACAACAGATGCATAGAAGGTTTGATAAAGTATACACTCGTATGTAGATTATACCACGTTATATTCATTTAAAAATGTCCAATTTCCCTATGGTTATTTTATCAACTTCAATATTTAGACGGGTTTTATGAATCGTTGTCCAAAAGTCTCCTTTCTGGTAGAAATCAGTAAAGGTTTTTGGCGCTTTGTACCATGAAGTGAAAATAAAAAATATTACAACCAAACGTTTGTATGTATTTTGCTTGATATTGCTTAGGGAGTGGTGCTGCAGAGGTTAGAGAAGGTGGGCCTGTGATCGGAAGATCGCCGGTTCAAGCCCCAGTGCCGACAACATCAAAAATCTGGGTGGGAATGGTGAAGCACCCATATCTGCCCCCATCCTCATTCCCCCCACTCTGGGCCCTTGAGCAGGGTCCTTAACCCCCCATCATCTGCTCCTCCGGGTGACCTATGTCAGCTCTCTGCACCACACAGAGGGCTGTGGTAGCTCGGTTGTCTGTGGTTGTGTCAGGAAGGGCATCCGGCGTAAAAATAACTGCCAAGTTTTTGTGCAACTTAGTTCGCTGTGGTGACCCCTAATGCAGGGAGCAGCCAAAAGAAGAAAAAATAAAAATGAAAAAATTGCTCATTTTGAGAAGATTGTTTTAATCTATTTAGCTGTTAAACCTAAACGTTATATAAAAAAGGATTACCAACGAATTTGCAGAAAGTCTGCATCAGCCTCTAAACCAGCAGGCCAAAATGATATTACAGGTAGTCCTCGACTTACGACGTAGATCCGTTCCTACACGGCATCGTAAACCGATTTTCGACGTAAGTCGGAAAATACTTACTGCACCATACATGTACTGTACTGTATTACCAAACACGTATTCTATCTTAACACAGTACCCTACATAATTATCAAAAAACACATACGTTTGGGAGCCATAATGAAGGGCAAAAAGAGTTAATGACCTACTGGGATGCTGGTGACGCTGTCCTTGGTCCATCCGCCGTATTCCGTTTACGACGTAAAACCGCGTTCACAGAACAGTACAGTATTCCTCCACCGCTGCACCGCGTACAGTACAATATTTTCCGCTGCTGCACCGCATACAGTACAATATTTTCCGCCGCTGCACCGCGTACAGTACAATATTTTCCGCCATTGTGGCGCTACTTTATGACTTTTACAACGTAAAACCGGTCCATCTGCTGTATTCCGCATTCCGTTTACGACGTAAAACCGCGTTCACAGTACAGTACAGTATTCCTCCACCGCTGCACCGCGTACAGTACAATATTTTCCGCTGCTGCACCGCATACAGTACAATATTTTCCGCCGCTGCACCGCGTACAGTACAATATTTTCCGCCATTGCTGCGCTGCTTTACGACTTTTACAACGTAAAACCGGTCCATCTGCTGTATTCCGCATTCCGTTTACGACGTAAAACCGCGTTCACAGTACAGTGCAGTATTCCTCCGCCGCTACGTTTACGATGTAAAATGGGTCCATACGCCGTATACCGCATTCCGTTTACGATGTAAAACTGCATTCACAGTACAGTGCAGTATTCCTCCACCGTTGCACCACGTACAGTACAATGTTTCCCGGCGCTGCTTTACGACGTTTACGACATAAAACCGGTCCATCCGCCGTATTCCGCATTCGGTTTACAATGTAAAACCACGTTCACAGTACAGTGCAGTATTCCTCCGCCGCTACGTTTACGGCGTAAAACCGGTCCATCCGCCGTATTCCGCATTCCGTTTACGACGTAAAACCGCATTCACAGTACAGTGCAGTATTCTTCCACCGCTGCACCGCGTACAGTACAATATTTTCCGCCGCTGCTTTACAATGTTCACAGCGTAAAACCGGTCCATCCGCCGTATTTCACATTCCGTTTACGACATAAAACCGCATTCACAGTACAGTGCAATATTCCTCCACCGCTGCACCACGTACAGTACAATGTTTCCCGCCGCTGCTTTACGACGTTTACGACATAAAACCGGTCCATCCGCCGTATTCCGCATTCGGTTTACAATGTAAAACCACGTTCACAGTACAGTGCAGTATTCCTCCGCCGCTACGTTTACGGCGTAAAACCGGTCCATCCGCCGTATTCCGCATTCCGTTTACGACGTAAAACCGCATTCACAGTACAGTGCAGTATTCTTCCACCGCTGCACCGCGTACAGTACAATATTTTCCGCCGCTGCTTTACAATGTTCACAGCGTAAAACCGGTCCATCCGCCGTATTTCACATTCCGTTTACGACATAAAACCGCATTCACAGTACAGTGCAGTATTGCTCCGCCGCTGCACCACGTACAGTACAATACTGTATTCTTCCGCCGCTGCGTCATGACGTTTATGACGTAAAACAGCATAACCCGAGGACTACCTGTATTCTTAAACTGCAGCTGTGGGCCGCACAAAATCCCTCCAAGGGCCACAAATGGCCCTCGAGCCGTACTTTGGACACCCGTGCCATACATTTACATCTTTTAAGCTCCATGACTGAATTTAAAACTCAGCTTTAATGAAACTTTTTAAACAATGAACTTTGTTTTAGTTATTTATTAGATAATCTAATGCATTATCATTCTCTACTGTCACTCATGTATAACGTTTTATTTTTTCCAAAACTTTCTGCTGAATACCACGTGCCTTCCATACTTCAGTGTTAAATTTTAATTGTCACAAAGACAAAAATGTGCCTTTGTGGAAGTAAACTGTCCCAGTGAAGTCAGAAATAGGAAGAGAAACAAGAAATGTATTTATCTTTTGTAACTACGACTATCTTTTCTCTTTGTTCTTCCAGTAATTTGTGTTTTCAGATGAGTGAGCAGTGTATCCCTCTGAGAATCGTTTGCTGTGCGGTGAGCAGACCTTGTTTCATTTGGAGACGAGCATTTCAAACTACGGTACATTTCATGAAAACATTTACCAGCCATGAGTTTTTTTAAATTTAATTTTATCGTATGTAAATAACTTCTCCACTTCCTTTAAATATTGAAGGGTTCTTCTCTCATTTAAACCCTTCAGAAATGCAGATGTGTCACTGACCATGGCTGTGACTTGTGCACAAAACAAAGCCCCACCGTTTTAATCGTTTCCAAATGGCAACATTTTTCATTGTCTTTCAGTTATTGTCTTTATTACAAATGGTTTGCATTTGTATTCATGTGCTTTCTTTGATTTTTAATTCCTGTTTTTTAATTTGTTGAGACTTCTGCCTGCTGGCTGCTTTAGTGTTGGGTTTGGATCCGTCTTTTGATAACTTGCACATTTTTGTTATTCTTTCCTCTTTGTGAGTTTTTACAGAACAAACAAACAAAACAACTGAATCAGTTTAAAATGATGCCTCGTTTCCTTGCGCACATACAAAAAGGCGACAAAATAAACACATTGGTCAAACTAATACTTGAGTAACTATTATCTTCCACCTAACAATTGCTTTATTACAATTACTTTGATTATTATGGATTAATCATAAACGAATCATTAATAAGATCTATAGAGTATGTCTGATGTTGTTCAGTAGCGTGTCCTTCAGCTGTTGTTTTGGCCACGGGTCAGAAAATCATGGCCAGCTACTACTTCTTTGGAGGCCTGTTGCTGTGTGATGGCAGATGAAAGCTGTGGCAGTGACAGACTGAGAAGGTGTTGCTGCTGCTCCTCTACAATTTCCGAGTCTATCACTTTGAGTGGGGGTGGGGGGTGGGGGTTGGGGGGCTGTAAGCCATCCATCTGGCCTTCCTGGAAAAGAATTCAGATGCTCAAATAATACAGTTAAAAAAAATGTGTGAGAACTAACTGCTCTTTATTTAATCACCAAACGATCCTTCATCGCTGTGTGATTTTTTTTCTTATGTATTAGATAAATATTAGTGAGGAAGTAATATTTTTATTTAACTCACTTTGTTATAAAAAGAAGGCGGTATTCATGTAATCTGAGCGCTTTATCAAACTTTTGTTCAACCATTCAAAATAAACAGACATTAACTTATCAAGATGTAATTACTGGCTACATTTCATCCAATCATTATCTTCACCTGCTTTTTCCTTTCCAGGTCACAGGGGTCACTCATGCCCACATCCAGCAGTCACAGTGTGAGAGGCGGGGACACCCTGGACACATTGCAAGTCCATCACAGGGACATATAGAGACAAAAGAGACAAACATGGCTAAATTTGTTTTGTTATTATTTATTTACAGGACAGCACCTGTGTGACAGCACCTGTGTGACAGCACCTGTGTGACAGCACCTGTGTGACAGCACCTGTGTGACAGCACCTGTGTGAGCGGTCGCGGGCGCGCCTTGGCTGCCGCTGCTCCTCGTACTTTTTGCTCCTTGAGCTTTTTTTTATTACTTTCTGCTGTTTTTTTCACCGACCCTTGTTGGCAAAGGTGGGCACCAGACCGCTAGAGAGCGCTAAAGCGCTAATCCGCTTTTAGCTGACCTAAACAATTTGTCAGCGTTACAGCAGATTGACTAACTTTTATAATTCATAAGCGGATTTGTGCTATTTTTATTTAAAATGCAGTACCGCTAATAACTAATTATCTATCAGTAAAAACTAAATGGTAACGTTATTTTGTCTTCGGCGCGCTGGCTCTCGTAGCTATCGATAGTAGTATCGATCCAACCCATGATGCACGTTGGCTTCAAACTATGGAATGGATTTCCTGAATGGAGGCGTGTCTCATGAACCCAGAGTAACAAGACCCGCCTCACATTCAGGAAATCCAGTTCATAGTTTGCAGGCAGCTACAAGCGTGAGGACTAACTGAGTACTCTGTTGGGCTTGTTTTGGCATTGTTTTGAAAGAGCGGGTTGTTTGTTTATGGATTTTTTTCATGGAACTGGTCACAATTGGTTATGGATTGTTTTCATGGAGCTGGACGCTTGTTTCTGTCGCAAGTTCTGACAACACTGGTGAGTAGCATCTTAGCTAGCAGCTAGCCGACTTTTCATTGTGTCATGTGCGTTGTGTGGAAATATTTTACACT
The DNA here is from genome assembly GCA_038048925.1 of Garcialebias charrua. Taxonomy (NCBI): domain Eukaryota; kingdom Metazoa; phylum Chordata; class Actinopteri; order Cyprinodontiformes; family Rivulidae; genus Garcialebias; species Garcialebias charrua. Next base: position 25,420 of record JBBPBX010007761.1, on the reverse strand, counting down.
CTACACCGCAAGACAACAACGTTCAATGTTTGCAGAGCTACATAAACACATCTGCGTCACGTTAAACCGCGGTCAAGTTAGTTTTACGCCAGACATTCCATCGAGCTCAGGGGCTTCAGCGGTGTGTTTTTCTTTTTCATGCCGGGATGGGCGCTCTGATTCCGGGCAGCTGTTTCAGCTTCCGCCTGGAGCTCCGTGGCTTCGCATCATATCATAATACAGCTACAATATAAAGCATGTAAAACACTAAAAACAGGAACATGTCTGTGTTGGTTTATGCCAAGAACTTAGCAGATGTAAAGCTATTTAATATTTTATTTAATTTATTTATTCATTCATTTAAAAGAGACAAAATAAAACAAGTTCATCAAAAATAAAACATTGAATGAAGAGTGCAGAAAGAAGAAAAAAAATCTTATATCACCCCATTATTTAAAAGAATATATAAAATAACTTTAAACAAACAATCACTTAACTCCATATCTGTAAAATTAACTGAATTATAACCATTTTTGAGTTGGCTTATTTCAATTGCCTGCTGCAGCCATCTTCAATTCAAATGTATCCAAAAGTTAATCAGCAGTAAAGAAACATCAGTTTACAGGAACCCCTCGAGTTACGTCAGGGATAGGGACCTACGTGTGTGACTTAGGTCGATTTTGTCGTACCTCGCGGACCAAAAACACATGCCTATCGTAGGTCCGCGTTTCTGACATAGGTCGCGGTTATACCGCTAACGGAGCGCCGCACACATATTTAATGGCATGAGACTGAACAAGCAGACATACTAAGGCCATAAACACGCACAGAACTGCACAAAAAAATAAAAAATATAATGTCTTACTTTGAGCCGGTGGCCCCGACTGCCAGGCGGACATTTGCGGCGAGCTCCCGGCCGCAGATGGATCCTCCGCGGCATGTCGGCTCGGTGTCTTCGCCTGTGTTAGCTGCTTTGTTAGCTGCTGTCGTTAGCATGTCGGGCGGCGTTGTGGCCGCCGATCGCGGGGCGATCCGCGGCTGCTCCTCCGGACCTGAGACGTCCACAGAGTTGACCGAGTGTTTCCAGCTCATTTATCCGTATGAGGCAACCCTGATCGGGCACACGGAGCCAGCTGACAGTAGCCTCCGGAGCTCCATTGACCGCAGTACAGTTGTAAAATGGCAACCGGAAGTGGCGAGCGGAAACCGGAAGTTGCGTAAATACGATTAATTTCTTATCAAAACGTAAAATTAATAATTATACTTTATTTATAAAGCCATTTAAAACAACCACAGCTGCAACAAAGTGCTATACACATGAAATTAATAACTTTTAAACACAAAAAAAAAAAAATAATAATAATTTTTTTTTTTTTTTTAATCATATTTTTATTAAATATGATAAAATCGTAAGTCTGAGTTGCCGTAGGTCGCAGGTGTCGTACCTCGAGGGTTACCTGTATTATTTCTTGAAAGATTTTAAAAAATCTGTCCAGAGGGTCATGAGATGTTTTGCTAACAGACCAACACCATTGATTCCAAATAAATAACGTTATAATGTTAAAGAAAGATCTTATGCATTCTAAAAGTCCTTTGCTTATGCTTTTGGAATGAATCTCAGCTACTACCACACCAAATTTTATCTCAATTTTTGTCAAATTGACTGAGTTGTAGTCAATTTTGTGATTTTTAAGTTCAGTTAGCTGTGGCAGCCATCTTGAATTGGATGTACTTTAAAAGTCAACCAGTCGTAGAGAGCCATTCAGTGAATATTTCTTGAACGTTTACCGTATTCGTCGGTGTATAATACGCTCCGGTGTATAATACGCTTTGTCATATTTTTGGAAATAAATCAGAAAAACCCTTAGATAATACGCTTCGGTGTATAATACGCGCTGCCGTGACAGTCTTTTTTATGGCCACTAGATGGCGCCAAACCCATTGAAACTAGTGATACAACCGTGACCTCAGAAACACTTCTCTGATCGCTCTCAGTAATGAACTTTTTGGGAGTTATTCCTGAAGGGACAGTAATACTTTTATTACTTTTAATTTGAATCAAACATTACAAATTGTCATAAAGATAAAGTGTTAGTTTCAGATGTCAGCATTTTATGATAAAAACTGATCTTAACACTACACACAACACTGTTAACCTGTTGGTTTGGTTAAAACAACGTCATTAAAGCGTCACATATGGGACCTATGTTAATGATAATAGCAAAAACAGATATTGTTCATCTGAATATTAATTAGGACAAAAACAAAAGTATCTTCTGAGGAGATTGTCCTGAGCTCAAACTAAAATGAGATAAACAGTGTCACTGAATCTTCACTGCAGGTTTGAGAAGAGAAATCCTTCATGAATAACATTTTGGAATAACATTTGCTATTCAGCATGAATTTAAACAGTTTGAATAAACAGACTACAGGGCGCATTAGCGCCCATAGCGCGAAACTGGTACTGCACCATTTTTGGCCAAAATGAAAAACGGCGAATCAGAGCTAAAAATTGGTCTAAAAATATGGGAAAAAATCCATAGATAATACGCTTCGGTGTATAATACGCAGGATATTCAAATGAGCAATAAAAGTGCGTATTATACACCGGAGAATACGGGTAATCAAAATCTATTCAGTTGTTCACAAGATATTTAGCTAACAGACAGATGCAGAATACAAACATAATTGTTGACTTTTGGAAGCATGTGATGAAAAAGAGACTGGGTGAAAGTAACTACTTAAAAGGTAGTTACACGTTTTGTGTTAGCAGAATTTGCACCGCCAAGAGAAGATTAATGTTCTCTCTACTACAGACAAGTACAGTACAGTGTATACAAATATATGCATGCATGTCCAAAAAGGCAACTTGAGTTAAGTAGGTAAAAATATGGCACTGGGTGTAACATAAAAAAAACTAACAGTCGATGTCAATAAAAGAATATGTTTATTTTACAAAGTGGAAAAGAGAAAAAAACAAACAGGCAAACACAGGGAAGCTTTAAGCTTCAGGGTCTCTAAGTCCAAAACAACAAACAAAACACCCCCTTCTAACTATAAAGAAAATATATTACTAGCTAGAAGTAAACTTAAAAATACAAAGGCTGAGCTCCCTAGCTATCCACAAATCAGGAGAAAACAGGTTAGAACAGAAATGGCAGAGAACCCCTACCAGCTGCTTACCCTGTGAACAAAGAAAAACACAACATTAGTTAGGCACTTAGAAACTTCACCAAAAGTGCTCACAGCAAGATCAGTTAAGTTTAAACAAACCACACAGACAAGATCACAGCAGATCAAGGCCCAGACAAAAGGGACTTGACACAGCTGAGGTGAAGCTCTTTATGGAGCAGCTGATAAGCTGTAACACCAGGCACCTGTGGCAGCCAGGTAGACAGCAAGGTAGACCTGAAACACAGGAAAGGATAAGAAAAGGTGTCTCATGAAGAGAACTCCCCATACTGGAGGTCAGGGACCGTAACAACCGCTAGTTGGCAGTGTAGTGAAAATATTGCATAACTTGCTGGCTACCAATTGTTGAATTTAAATAGCGGTTTACAATTAGCTTCCCCTAATTTTCATAAGACATTAGTGCTTTTGAAATAGCGGACCTAAATAAATTAATAAGTGCTTTTGCAGAACTAATTTTTGGATTAGCGCTACCCAGCACTGGTTGTTGGGCATTTCTACCTTTCTGTGATTTAGTTTTAGAGCAACTATCTTTTCTGACTGCGTTGTGGCTCTGCAGACGTTACACGCTGCCGGTCAAAGCAGATGACCGCTTGTCCTGAGCCTGGTTCTGTTAAAGGTTTCTTCCTTCTAAAAGGGAGTTTTTCCTTTCCACTGATGTCATTGTGCTTGCTCAGGATGGGAGACCATGGCGAAGCCAAGATTTGACTTGTTTGCTGGATTCATTAGATAGAAAACTTTACTAGTCTAACCGGAATTTTAGTGGGAGCTGCTAGCTCCCGCTAGCTCTAGCACGAATTTAGCTTAGAGAACCACGTAGCTGCATTTATTGTTCACTTACCTGCTACCTCTCTCAACTTCCTGTGTCCTCTGGACTGTTCTGGATTCCCTCCTGTACTCCTTCAAGGTAATGCTCGTTCAAGTTACCTCTCTCTGCTTCTTGTATATCTTTTTCGGAGCCGTGGGCCTGCTGTTAGCGGCTAGCTCCGTGCTAGCTTCCACCGGCTCGACAATGTTGACCTACTCCGCTTTGGAGTTGTTTGAACTTAACAACTGCTCCATTCCTCCTTCTGTTTCCACCATCAAACAACTGAGACTTCTGCGTAGACCTCGTTACATCCATAGAAGCTCTCGAAAGAAAACCGTTTATTCTCAAGCGAGCTCTGACTCGATTACTACTGTCTGAACTGAGAGACGTGTTGCACGTGTCGCACCTCGATGTCATCATCAGAACGCTGCATCTGTAGTCCCTTGTAGTCCACAACGCACGAAGTGGCAAGGAAAACGTGGAGTGGACTTCAGTCTGCTTAAACCGGTTCAAAAAGCTCCTATTCCAACTGGTATTAAATTAGAACTTTTCAATGTGCAGTCACTATCCAACAAATCATGTTTAATTCATGATCACATTCTGGAGAAGAACTTGGACCTCATGTGTCTTACAGAAACTTGTCATCCACCAGATGTGTTCAGTTCTCTGAACGAAGCTTGTCCTTCTGGTTACAGCTATCTGCAGAGAGCCCGCAGCACTGGCCGTGGTGGTGGTCTGGCGGTAATTTATCGCAGTAATTTAAAATGGTCTCATCTGGTTTCTCAGGACTTTTCTTCTTTTGAATGTCTGGCCTTCAGCTTCAAAGCCCCACTTCTGATGAATGTTATTTTAATATAAAGGCATCCCAAACCACATGTTTCATTTAACTCAGAGATGCATGACCTCCTCACTTTTTTCTGCACCTCCCTTGTAAAGACCATTTTTCTTGGCGACTTAAATATCCACATGGACAATTCCTCTTCACCTCTGGCAACAGATTTTAAGTCTCTTTTGGACTCTCTTAATCTCACTCAACACGTTGATGCCCCTACGCACAGCAGGGGGCATACTCTGAATTTGGTGATTACAGACACTGTACTCATCAATAACTTGTCTGTATATGACCTGGGTGTCTCAGACCACAGGGTCATCTCCCTGGAAGTGCCTTCATCTTCGCCTGCTTCAAACCCAAAATGACCTATCCAGTTCTGTGACTTTAAAAACATTTCCCCTGATGTTCTGTCTGCTGATCTTCACGCCCTGGCCACTGTCAATCATTCATCTGCAGATGACTCTGTGGATTACTACAACAAATCTCTCCGGGAGCTCCTGGACCTACACGCCCCCTTGAAGTCAAAACTGGTGTCTTTCTCCCGTTCAGCTCCCTGGTACACTGGTGAGCTGCGCAGGATGATGGCAACTGGCCGTGCTATTGAGAGACATGTAAAATCATCTGGTCTCTCTGTACATAAGCAGGCATATAAAGAACATCAGAAAGCGTACGCCTATTTTCTTAAAGAAGCACGCTCCAAATATTATTCTAACATCATCAACACCTGCCCAGGAAACTCTAAACAGCTCTTCTCCACAATAACTCGTCTGCTTAATCCCATTAAACAAACTCCTGAGGACTCTGCTCAAAAATGCGACCTGTTCCTTTCGTCATTTAAAAACAAAGTTGACACTATCAGATCTCAGCTCCACAACCTCCCTGTTCTCAGTGTGCCATCTACCCGTCTGCATTCTGGGACCCTAAACAGCTTTGATGAAGTTGTTCAGAGTGAGGTGGAGGCCATCATCAAGAAAATGAAGCCTTCATCCTGCACCCTGGATCCCTTCCCCTCGTCTCTCATAAAATCCAATCACTCTGCAATTAGCCCATTAATCACACAAATAATAAATAAGTCTGTACAATCTGGTCATGTTCCACTGCCTCTAAAAACTGCCATCATTAGGCCTCTTCTGAAAATCTAATTTGGATCCCGACATTCTTTCTAATTACCGCCCAATTTCCCACCTCCCTTTTCTGTCTAAAGTGCTGGAGAAAGCTGTTGCTGCTCAGCTGTAGGACCACCTACAGCAACACTCCCTGTATGAGAAGTTCCAGTCTGGATTCAGGGCAGCTCACAGTACTGAGACTGCATTGCTGAGAGTTACCAATGATGTCCTCATGGCTGCTGACACTGGTTCTCCCTCCATCCTTGTCCTCCTTGACCTCACTGCAGCCTTCGACACTGTGGACCATAGTATCCTCCTCCACCGTCTTCATGTGGAGGTCGGTCTCTGTGACACTGTCCTGGACTGGTTCAAATCTTTCCTCTCCAATAGGCTGGAATGTGTTAGTCTTGGCAACGCCACGTCCCAGACAGTCTGTGTCTCCTGTGGTGTCCCTCAGGGGTCAGTTCTGGGGCCCCTGCTGTTTTCCCTTTACATGCTGCCTTTAGGTCAAATTATTAATCAGTTCAACATTTCTTTTCACTGTTATGCCGACGATACACAGCTTTACATCAGGACTGGAGCATCCTCATCTTCCACCTTGTCATCTCCATCTTCACTCACTGCCCTCTCTGCCTGCCTGGAGGAAATAAGGGCATGGATGAATCAGAACTTTCTTCAATTAAACTGCTCCAAGACTGAGGCCATACTGATTGGCACCCCTCACCAGGTACAAACATCTACTATAACAACAATTTCCTTTTCTGGACAAGACATCCCCCTCTCCACCTCTGTTACAAATCTTGGAATAAAAATGGACTCTCATCTTACATTTGAAAATCACATTAAGCTTCTGTTTAAAACTTGCTTCTTCCATCTTCGAAACATCTCCAGACTTCGCCCATCCCTAACTTTTTCCGATGCTGAGAAGCTCGTCCATGCTTTTGTCTCCTCCAGGCTCGACTACTGCAACTCCCTGTTTATTGGAATCCCTGGCAAATACCTTCAGAAGCTTCAATATATTCAAAACAGTGCAGCAAGGATTTTGTTGAGAGTTCGTAAATTTGAACATATTACACCCATTCTCCATAACCTTCATTGGCTTCCTGTCGCCTACAGAATTCAGTACAAAACTGCTCTCATTACACATCAATGCTTACACGGAACTTCACCAGATTATCTAAAGGATATTCTTATTCCATACTCATCCACCCGGTCTCTGCGGTCACAGAACAGTAATCTCCTTCACATTCCGAGAACCAAATTAAGGACCATGGGAGACCGGGCTTTCAGTGTGGCTGCCCCCCGCCTGTGGAACTCTCTTCCTGACTGCCTGAGAGCCCCACAGTCACTGGTTGACTTTAAGAGCGGCTTGAAGACCTTTCTTTTCAACCGAGCATACTCTGCCTCCTCATGATTCTACCTTTGATCTTAGTTGATACTGTTATTGATTTTATTTGTTTTATTACTTGTTTTATTGACATTTAATTCTGTTGCACTTTGTAGCACTTTGAGATTTTCATTAATGAAAAGTGCGTTATGAATTAAATTCATTATTATTATTATTATTATTATTATTATTTATATACAGGTGGTCCCCGACTTACGAGCGAGTTCCGTTCCTACGACTGTCTCGTAACACGAAATCTCGTACGTCGGAACCCGAAACACGTGTTGCTCGTAAGTCCGGATTTTCGGTCGTAAGTCGGAAAATTTATGCTAGCGCTACTACGAACACTCGTTTTTCATCACAAATGTTCATACTAGTTCATAAACATGCTCAGAAACTTGTTTCCAAATGGTTAGCTAACACACTTTCATCTAAAAACACATAAAAGTGCTGTATTTTTTGTATGTTCGTTACAAATTTACTGCTCGTTCTCCAGCTCGTAAGTCCGGAACCTCGTAAATAAGAGCGCTCGTAAGTCGGGGACCCCCTGTAGTGATAAATGTTAAGCATTCATAAATGCCTTACACTATAACACTTAAGCCCTGGTCTAATTTACAAAAATTGACTTTTGTATGAATTATTGTAACTCCCAGCCTCAAGCCCTGTAACACAGGAGTTTGCAAACTTTTTGAGAACTTTTTGAGTGTTTAGGGACCCCTTACAGTGGAGAAAAAGTTTCAGGAACCCCCCCATAACCCTCATGTTTATTAAATAATTTTATTCAATTTGTCTTTTTAATGCAATGGAAATATTTGTGTAACATAAAACTTAAGAGCTGTTCTTTAATGGTGTTTACATCTTTAAATACTTTTAAACATGGGGTATTTTTCATTCAAGACTCAATTACCGGTAACTAAAATTTTTATATCAACTTTTCGAAATTACAGTTTTGAGAAAATTAACAATATCAAAAACCACTTTAAAACTTTACCTGTTCACATAATGAACATAATAAATGTATTGCAACTTCTTCAAATTGTTATAGAAAACTCTTTACAATTCTACATAAAACTGAACAGAATTATAACAGCAGTAGTCATACCAATTAACAGGGATTCATTTGTAAACCGATCAATGCCGGAACATAAATAGTGCGCGGGCTGGTGAGGGAAAGGAGTCTGGAGGTCCGCCCACAGAAAATTTTGAATAAAGCAGATGTGATTTCCTGCTTTTTCGTGTATTTTAAAGGGTTGTTAAACATCTACGTGATATTAAAAATATATATATACTGTATATATATATATATATATATATATATATATATATATATATATATATATATATATATATATATATATATATATATATATATATATATATATATATATATATATATATATATATATATATATATATATATATATATATATATATATATATATATATATATATATTATATATATATATATATATATATATATATATATATATATATATATATATATATATATATATATATATATATATATATATATATATATATATATATATATATATATATATATATATATATATATATATATATATATATATATATATATATATATATATATATATATATATATATATATATATATATATATATATATATATATATATATATATATATATATATATATATATATATATATATATATATATATATATATATATATATATATATATATATATATATATATATAGTATATATATATATATATATATATA
>JBBPBX010007761.1:3959-16319 GCA_038048925.1 Garcialebias charrua | reverse complement strand
TTTTATTTATTTATTTATTTATTTAATTGACCTTCCCAAACACCAGCTCTCGGACCCCCGGTGGTTCGGGGACCCCAATTTGAAAACCACTGCTCTAACACACCCTCTTTTTTCCTTAATACCCAGTAGTACATTAGCCAGAGAGCTACTATTACAGACTTCCAGTGGCAGAAAGCAGCCGTGGGGAGCTGTGTGCCTCAGTGAGCCCCCACAGGTGTAATGGTGCAGACTTCTCAGCTCCTTGCCAGTTCATAGTGAGTTCTCTCTCAGAGCACCAAGGTCAGAGTAAAACAGAGGACACAGCAACCTCACCTCGTCTTTGTTCTCATGTTTGGCTTTTTTCTAAGAAGGCCGAGATATTAGGAGGAAAACGGCAGAAAGTGGGGAACATTTCTGTCTCACTCGAAATGTGGTGGAGATCGAGGTCTCGCTTGCTCAAACACACATGGAAGCATCTCACTTCCATCAGTTGGAAAAAAATCCTGAAGTACAAACTTTGGATCGTTGTACAGCGTCTGGAGTCAAGAGTAGTGTATTGATCTGCTGCCTCTGTGATGAATTCACAATTAGACTGGTGGCGGGCTGCTGGAGAGTCTGTCCTCTGTTTGATTGAGCCTGACCTCTTTGTCTCACAGTGTGTGGATGAAACATTTAGCAGGATGGAGAGGGATACAGGTGCTTCGTCTTGAAGTCAGCAACAAAGAGAAGCATGGAAGGAGAAGAAATGGAGACCGATGGGTGGATCAATGGCATTAAAAGCAAAAAGAGGTTTCAGAGAGAAGGTGGATGGCATACTGTACTTTGGAAGGTTGTGGATACTAAAAGCACTTCTCTTGGAAATCCGCAAGAAAGACAGAGCTAATCAGAAGAGGAGATGAAGAAAAAAAACGAGAGTAAACTAGTAAAATTAATTCATTTGTGAGGGTTGGGTGCAGGTGCTCACCATGCAGTGATGTGCTCGGGGGCTCAGCGTGTAGGAATGTTGGTGTCAGAGCAAAGCAATTCAGGGGAGAGGCAGGATGGGGGACATCCTTGCCAACTGGGTCTGCAGCTTAATTAACTCTAAAGGAGGCAAGCTGCCGGCTGCCCTGTCGTCTTGCATATCAACGACCTGAGCGTTTTCTAAGCACCTTAGCAGAAAAGCTCCACTTTGTGAGCCAGAGAAGTCCATTTAGCTGCAGCCAGCACAGCCAGTAGGTTCCTCTCTCGTTTCTGCTCTGCCATAATCTGGTTTCCTCATTTTGAAAATGTGAATAAGACTGTGGATGTTTGTAGAGAGCAGAGGCTGGATCAGTGGTTGACACACATGTTCAATAATGGAAAACATACAGAGAAAAACTCCAAAAAGGAGGAACTTATTTTTGACATTTGCTTTCCCACTGAAGCATTTCTTCATAAAACTGTTAAAGCTGGTTAAACTTGTAATCAGATTTCCTATTTAAGTGTGGTAAAAAAAAATTATAGTGGCAAAATCATTTTCCATCAGTGGTCTGTGGTAATCTTTGAAAAATTCGAGCCAATGCTTTATCAGACAAAGCCCTTTAACTGCAGAAGACAACAGAGGTCTTCAGTTCTCCACAAGCATCATCTTGACTCACCACTGACCTCTAGTGGCATCAAGTGTAACTAATCAGTTATCTCAAATTAATTAAGCCTTTTCTAATTAAAATGAAAATAAAGGTGATGGTCAAGGGAACTTGGGTTTACCATTTAAGATCAGTCTTGACGGGCACTGTCAATTTCCTTTAGGGGCCACACATCATTTAACATTGCATTAAGGAGGAATGGAGAACAGTGTTTTCTGCTTCAGAGACTATCTGGTCAGCAAAGCATAACTTTGGTGGGATTTTAATATTTTTCATACAGCTTTACACCATAGTTCTGTTTTTTTAGGTACCGGTAATATGCTGCGGACTATTGAGACGTGCACACAAATGCATTCATAAGCACTCAAAGCAGAAACTTCTTGTGCGGCAGTGAAAGAGGTCAGGCCTGATTTATTCTGCTGGAAGCCACATATATGATCAGTGATGAAAGCCAGCGGGATTATTAAATTTGGACCTGCTGCCTCCTTCAGGCTGCTTGTCTGGCTGACCTTCAGTTTCTGGTGTTTGTGGTGGAGTGCAGACTTATTTCCAACACTGCATAAACCTTGCAGGCCAATCAGATGCTTGCACAGGTGACAGGTGGAGAAGATTCTGGTTTAGAAGGATGTTATAACTTCCAGCAAGTTGACTGTAAATAAGTTTGTTTGCTGAATACGAACTCTATATTTCATTTGCCATCAACTCTTTGGCAGATCTGTCATCACAGCAAGTGTTTTGCTCCCAGTCTGCTCTGGCCAACACACCTTCATCACTCTGCACATTGATCAAGTATGTGTCATGTCGGCAGACGGGCCAATTAGTCTTAGTTGTGAAATTCATTTTGCATTGAACCCTCCAGGCTCGGACTATCACTTATATAATATATAATACTACATCCTGTAGTATCAAGAGATTTCTGAGGACAATTTAAATGGCTGTAAATAACTGTGGCAAATGTCAGACGTGTACGTTAAAGTTATAATAAGTACTCTCACGTATTTAGCTTATAACAGCTGTTTATGTTGTTAAGCATTAATTGTTCTTTCTCAAATATGGGTGTTACCTGTAACTTAACAGTTCAGAGTTCCCGGATACAAGCATCTGTTTTTAAAGATGAAGCAACCCTGAGGATCACAGCCATTCAACATCACACCATTCACCTCGTATGTTCAGGGTTCTTAGGAGTCTCCAATTTTTTTAATAATATTATAAACCGTGAACAAAATCCCTCAATGGCAGTTGTCAGGTTGCCTCTTTTTCACAGCTATTACAGAGACAAGCAAATAAATGTGGACTTTAATGTAGATAATGCAGCTCTAACCATGTTTTCAGTTATTTTATTCACATTAGCTACACATGCTTGATGTAAAGATCATTTCAACACTCAGAAGAAATAACCATATTTTTACTGTATAAGTCACAGCTTTTTGCATAAATTTGCAAGTCCTGCGACTTATTCACCAAAGCAACTAATATACATTTTCCCCCATATTTATAACCCAATTTTTGGCTAAGATCTGACAATTTCATTCATTCTGACGTGGAAAATACTGAACACTACCATTTTCAGCAGCTAGAGAGTCCTAGACCAATTTGGCAAGCCAAATATCTCATTAATAGGTGAAAGCGGCTATTAATGAGACACTTGGCTTGCCATACCAAACCACCTTTGTCTTGCTCCAGAACTCCTGGAGAAAACATCAAATCAGCTGCATTTTGCCGCGCCGCCCAGGCGAAATCGAAATGCAGCTGATTTGACCATTAAAGTGCATTTATTAAAGAAAAATGTAACTGACATACAGCTTTACTAGAATGTCGAGCAAACAAATTCTTTGTTCTTTAGTTTTAGCAGGTCGCTTTCGTAAATGAGCCCATGAGGTTCAAAAGATTTACCTGACTAAATAAAGGTTGAATGAAATACAGCTTTACTAGAATGTCGAGCAAACAAATAACTGTTTTTAGGCAATTATCTTGTTAAATTTTGACAAAATGCACAGCGAGTCCTCCCTCTGCGCACTCCCCCTTCTGCCAATCGATTTTTGAAATGCTGCTGATTTGACCATTAAAGTGCATTTATCAATGAAAAGTTAAACTGAGACACACCTTCGCTATAATTTCACACAAACAAATAATTGTTTTTGTGTTAATCTTGTTAAATTCTTATTAAAGACCTCTCGCTGCACACTCCCGCAGCCGCCTTTTGGCAGCCAGTCGGTTTTTGGCACAACACCGGGCCACGTTTCCGGGTGGTTAGCAGTGACGTGACGCATCAGCGATGATGCATAGATACGATCAATATAGCAAAACAATTTATTTATGTTTTTTTCCCCCACTTTATTAGACATATTTGGACTGATGCGACTTATACGCCGGTGTGACGTGTACGGCAGCAAGTACGGTAATTACAATTTTAATCCATGCATCTCTATTCTCAGAGTTCAGTCTATTGTTTTTTTTAATCTTTTGATTTTGTTTAATCTTGCCATGTTTGTTGTTGAAGCCTTTCAGCATCTTTCCAGTCACCTCATGAAACCAACTTTTGGCAGCACGGTGGCACAACTGGTAGAGCTGCTGCCTCTCAGCGAGAAGGTTGCCGGTTCAAATCCCGGTCCGGGGCCTTTCTGGGTGGAGTTTGCATGTTCTCCCCGTGCATGCGTGGGTTTCCTCCGGGTACTCCGGTTTCCTCCCACAGACCAAAAAACATGCTTGTTAGGCTGATTGGTGACTCTAAATTGACCCTAGGTGTGAGTGTGAGAGTGGATGGTTGTTTGGTGTGAGTGAGACAGGTCCCTCTTGTAAATGAGTCCCCGTGACTCAACGAGGCTAGCCTGTATAAATAAAGGTTGAATGAAAGAATGAACTTGCAGCATGTGTGTGTGTTTACAAAATCAAAATCTTGTTTCAACATAATTTGTTTGCAAAACCTATTATGTTCAAATCGCAAAGGAATATTCATTATATTCAAGAAGTTAAGCTGCTCTTTGCTGCAAGCATGTTCATTCATTTTACCAATGCTGTTAGAAGATAAATAATAAGACCTTTATTTTGCATTGTGTTAAGTAAGAGCCTCATACAACAACTCAGCTGAGAATACAGGTGACAGAGTGTATTATGGGTAGGACTCCGCTGTGACAGCCTCCTGGTGGGAATTCAAGTATTAAAGCGCTACACTCAGGATGCTTTGCCCAATCGTTCTTTGGTTTGATACGATGTTATGAAGGCAGATGTCTTTCTTAAGAACACATCAAAGCAACCTGGCCTGCTTAGTTTCCTACTTTATTCTTGCCGATAAAAAATAAATAATTCTAAAAGGAAGGAATTGGTACAGAAAACTGGGATTGCAGTGGTTGGATTTGATGCCAGGGCTGGATGAACTATGTCAGAATTCAAAGGTACATGCCAAAAGAAATTACTGAAGCTTTCAGTGAACAAAATCCATTACTTTGGTGTGTATTTTTCTTTTATTTTCACAGCAGGAGAGGCTTAAAGCTTTTTGGCTGATTTCTCACATCTCTAAGTGTGTGGATTATTACCTGTCATAAATAAATCACACATGTTTCAGGAAAACTTACATTTTTTCTTTGTAGTATTTATGATTTTTAAACGAGTTTGAATTGGGCTGTGTCTATCATATGTAAATAAAAGGAGTACAGTCCCAGCTATCGCACAAACAGGAAGCAGTTTAAAGTAATTTTTGTTGTCAGGTAAAGCAAAAAATGTTGAAGGTTTATCAGTTCTATTCATTTATTATTACCAATGGGTTTTCTAACATGAGTAATATGATCATTGTAATCATAAAATTAAGAACACAGATAAAAAATAAAATAAAAAAAACGTGACATTCGATAAAGTTCCACATTTGGACACTGCAGTGATTGTTTGCTGCATTGAATCACACATAACCCGAGGCAACTTTGTTTGTGTCCTTCACATGTACTCTGCCAACACGACCTGAAAAATAAACACGTAACTGTAACATGAGCACCGAGTTCTGAGATTTGTCAGTTCTTAGCAGAAGTTGACCTTTTGATTCATAATTTGTGTGTCTGAGTGTGTGTGTGTGTGTGTGTGTGTGTGTGTGCGCGCGCGCGCACAGTCCATCAGCAGTTAGAGGGCAGTGTCTGCAGGGGGTTCTGTGGTGTGGGGCCTGGTGGTCTAAATCAGTACTGACAGCCTCACTGTTTTTTCTGTAAGTGTGAATGCAAACTGCATGCCTCCAACTGAGGATTGGCTCAACCTGTGAAGGCATCAGCAACGTTTCAAATTTTGAGGATCAACCCAAAACATATAAAGGCCTCAGCAGTCCTCGAACAAATGCAGGTTTCCTGCATCTTTTTACAACAGATTTATTTTACAATTCATTCAACCTTTATTTAGGCAGGTTAATCTCATTGAGCCTCGAGGACTCATTTACAAGAGAGACCTGTCAACAAACTAAAGAATGATGACAACAGCAACAGTAGTTCCCTTTATCAGTCAGGTCACTCGGTGCAACACTATTGCTATGGGAATTGTACCCCCGCGCGAGTACCTGAAGGAATACATTCACGCCTTTACGGCAGGGGGCGTCAGCGTCCCCCCAGAGGCCCCGCCCTCTGGGTACTTAAGACGTGGACGTCCATCCAAACGGTCTCTTTTTGCCCTTCACCTCGCTTAAACCTGAACTTTGTGGGACTTCTCTGTAGACACATCGCTCGTTAGAGGTGAGCTCGCTCCCTACGCTGAGCGTACAGAGAAATTTCCTGCGTATTGCTGGGCTGGTGAACGCTAGTCCGGCACATTTTTCCTTAACCTCGAAGTTTTCTTCTCTTCTCTCCGCAGATTGTTTCGCTCGACGGCGCTAACTACATCACATCGCTACCCTGCTAAAGTCGTAGCAGGCTAGCCAGCAAAAGCGACGTGACAGAGGAGACGTCTCGGACAAGGATTTTAAGAAAACTTGCTTGTTTTTTCTCGGACATGGCTCCCGAGAAAGGAAAGCGAAAGCCAAGATTTACAAAAAAGGCTAGCAGGGCGGCGAGTCCCAGCTCGCGCGCCTGCCACAGCAGCTGCAGATTTTTCCTTTCGGCGACAGACACCCACGAGGCCTGTCCTGTCTGCCTGGGAATGCTTCACGCAAAAATGGTGTTGGACGCCCCCTACTCCTGCCCACACTGCAGCCAGATGCTGGAAGCGGTGAGGAGACACCGAGTAGACTTCGTGGCCAAAGCCATGGACGCAGCTGCGGCACCAACAGACCCGGACCTCACAGAGGCTCTCACTCCCACGCCGGAGCTCGAGAGCATGGATTTGGAAGACAGTGCTCGGGTCAAATGGGGCAACAGCCCGGACATGGCGGCTCCCGTCGGGGACTCGACAGCCGAATTTGACACTCGAGGCATGATGAACGCGGATGAGATCTCGCCAACAGCCTCAGATGAAATTTTTGGCGATGAAGCCGACAACGAGTATGAAGGAGAGGAGGAGGACCTCTCATACAACCCGGCGCCAGTGCTACCAGAGACAGACACTTCGATCCCCGCTCTGTTCGACTTGTGCCGCAGACCGGCGGACGCGCTACAGATCCCTTGGCCGGAACCTCCACCTCGTCAACAGGTCACGAGGTTGGCAGGAAATTATTTTTATGCCAAGCAGCAATCCACAACAAGGCACAGGATACCCATCTTCCCGGATTTCCTCACAGAGCTTACTCGTACCTGGGCTGAACGCAGGGCTCCCATGAAGCTCCCGCTCTCACAGTTCCTCGACGTGGCTGGAATGGAAGCAGCAGGAATAGCCAACGTGCCACAGATGGAGGACACGCTTGCATCTCACCTGGCCCCCAGATCTTCTGGAACAAAACAGACTTTGCCCATTAAAGCCTGTCGAGCCTCAGCTGCACAGCTCGAGAAGTGTTACAGAGCTCAGGGCCTCGCAGCACGCGTGATGAGTGCATCCGCCATGATGCAGGTGTACCTGGCAGAAAAGCTACAGGAGCTCCAGGTGACAACAGACAAGCCGGCTGCGACTGAGGTGCTAGAAGAAGCCTGCAGGGCCACTGACTTTGTGCTCTGCATGTTGGGGACAGCAGCCATTGCACAAGGGAGATGTATGGCTGAGGTGATCATTGCCAAACGTCATCTGTGGATGACTCTGACAGAACTTATGGAAGGTTATTTACAAGATGGCGCCATTGTACGTGGCAGCTCGTCTCTCACTCCCAGTCATTGTTGTTATTTTGTTGTTTTTAAGTGAAGTCAAGTCGCTGTTGAGTTATGATCGCCAAACATTATTAGATTTGAGGCCATTTATCTACAATGTGGCTCCTTTTAATGCATGGGAACACAAAATTCCCCCCCAGCTTCTGACGGGAATTCCAGCTCACCTGTGCCGGGCCCCGGCGCTGCCCCACCGGCGGAAACGTCATCGCCGCCGCGGTAAACGCGGTGGACGCCTGGTGAGGTTGAAAGCCTTTTTTTCTCGGCGCAATGGTCTCCAGCCAGTTCCTGAGGTGCTTCCTGGTGTGTTTTTGCCTTGGCGTTTTCTGGATCCGGTGGATGCGTGCCTGGTTCATGTTGTTGGTGTGGATGTCCCGCGACGTCAGCGCCCCTGCCCCCCCCGGCTCAGCAGACGCGGCGTGAACCCACTGAACCTGGAACAGCTGAGTGGGACCCTCCCCCAGCGCGACAACACCGCTCCAGCTCCAGCTCCAGCCAGGATCGGCTTGGTGAACGCCAGATCTCTGGTAAATAAAACATTCATCCTGAGGGATTTCTTCAGCTCTAATCATCTGGATTTTCTCTGTATCACAGAGACTTGGTTGAGTGAGGCTGAGTCAGCTGTTCTGTCGGAGCTTTTACCAACAGGCTGCTCCTATTTTAACACTCCACGAGCATCAGGCCGAGGCGGAGGAACTGCAGCTGTATATAAAGATGTTTTCAGCTGTAAACAGTGTTTTAAACAGCATCACTTCACCAGCTTTGAGCTGACAGCCTTTGAAGTGGGTCGTTCTGACCCCACATTCTGTGCCATCATCTACCGTGCACCCAAATATAATAAGGATTTTATTAGTGACTTTTCAGACTTTCTTTCTGAGATAGTGACTGGTTATGATCGAGTCCAATTGGTTGGCGACTTCAACATCCATGTTTGTTGCCCAGACAAACCTCTGGTAAAAGAATTTTTAATTCTTATTGACTCTTTTAATCTGGTGCTTTCTCTATCTGCTCCAACGCACAATAAAGGTCACACTCTCGATCTTGTGCTCTCTTTGGGATTGCCTGTATCTAATCTGGAAATTCATGATTCCATCATCTCTGATCATATGCCAATAACGTTCCAGACTCTTCTTACATATGCCCCTGTTAAAACTCACACTCCTGCTCAGAGCTGTCGGATTATCAACTCCTCCACTGCTGGACAGTTCACTGAGGTTTTCTGCCAGCTCTGTCCACCTTCCTCAACTGATGCTGAGGATCTTAGCTCTTGGCTCCACTCATCCTGTCTGACTGTGTTAGATACTGTGGCTCCTTTAAAGACCAAACAGCCTGGATTTAAACGTGAACCCTGGCTTCAGAACAGAACGGCTCGAGCTGTCAGACAGGACTGTCGCCGAGCGGAACGAAGGTGGAGGAAGGACAAGCTGCAGGTGTCCCTTCAAATTTTTAAAGACTGTTGGCGCAATTATCAAGACACAGTTAAAGCAGCCAAAAAGGACTATTTTTCTAACTTGATCTCATCACACAGCCACAATCCACGTGTCCTTTTTAATACTATTGACTCTTTTCTTAACTCTCCACAGACACCTGGTTTTGATGCATCCACTCAGTTGTGCAATAATTTTATGCAGTTTTTTATTGATAAGGTTACCTCTATAAGGGCTTCTATCTTACGCCCAAACTCTGACCCCTCTGTGTGTGTTCCCTGCTCTGCTGCCTTCAATCAGTTTGAGCCGGTGACTGTGTCATTTTTAGAGGACATGGTCACTCAGATTAAACCTTCTGGTTCTCCATGTGATGCTCTTCAACCACACTTTTTTAAAGAGGTTTTCCCTTGTTTTAAACACTTGGTTCTTAACCTTTTTAACAGTAGTCTGTTATCTGGAGCAGTCCCTGCCAATTTTAAACATGCGGTTGTTGAGCCCCTGTTAAAAAAACCCTGTCTTGATCCCACTGTGTTGGGGAATTTTAGGCCCATCTCTAAGCTTCCCCTCCTGTCAAAAATCTTGGAAAAAATTGTTTATGCTCAGTTAAAATCCTTCTTGGATGCACATAACATCATGGATGTGTTCCAGTCTGGATTTAAAACTCTCCATAGCACAGAGTCAGCTTTGTTGAGAGTTTTTAATGACATCCTCCTGGCATGTGACTCGGGCGATCATGTGATCCTTGTGTTGCTGGATTTAACTGCTGCGTTCGACACAGTGGACCACAGCATTTTACTATCACGCCTACAGCACCAAGTAGGCATTGGTGGGACTGCTCTGGAGTGGTTGGGGTCCTATTTGGCTGACAGAACATTTTCTGTAAAACTTGCTGGGTTTGAATCATTTTCTGCTCCTTTGTCATGTGGCGTACCTCAGGGATCAATTTTAGGGCCATTGCTTTTTTCTTTATATCTGCTTCCTCTAGGATCGATTTTTAGAAAACACGGCATATCATTTCACTGCTACGCTGATGATTGCCAAATCTATGTGCCTTTGAAGCGGGTTGATGCCTGGTCCATTAAACCTCTTTTATCGTGTCTCGAGGATCTTAAAGCTTGGATGGCCCTAAACTTCCTGCATTTTAATGAAAAAAAGACTGAGGTACTTGTTTTTGGACCTAGTGGAGCTTGTTCGAGCCCTCCAGTTGATTTAGACCCCCTGACAATTTATGTAAAATCTACCATTACAAACCTTGGTTTTAAGATGGACAGTGATTTTAAGCTCGAGAGTCAAATAAGGGCCACTGTAAAATCTGGTTTTTATCACCTGAGAAAAATAGCAAAGGTAAAATCTATTCTCTCACGGCAACAGTTAGAAACAGTAATTCATGCCTTCATTTCATCACGGCTGGATTACTGTAATTCTCTTTATCTTGGAGTCAGCCAGTCCTCACTTGCACGTCTGCAGCTGGTGCAAAATGCTGCTGCACGTCTTTTAACCGGAACACGTAAAAGAGAGCACATCACACCTGTCCTGGCTTCTCTCCACTGGCTGCCCGTGTATTTTAGAGTTCATTTTAAAATTCTCTTGTTTGTTTTTAAGGTTTTAAACAACCTTGCCCCCCCTTATTTGGCAGAGCTTCTACACCATTACACTCCATCCCGGTCACTCAGGTCTGCTGACCAGCTGCTCCTGGTCATTCCACGGAGTAAGAGGAAGCTTCGAGGAGACAGGGCCTTCTCTGTTGGTGGCCCCGAGTTATGGAATGCTCTGCCTTTACACATTCGACAAGCTCCCTCACTGTCCATTTTTAAAACACGTTTAAAAACGCATCTATACTCATTGGCCTTCAACCCAACTGAGACTTGATTTTACTTCATGTTTATTGATTTTATCTGTTTATCTTGTCGTTTTATTGTATTTTAAAGTGAAATTTTAGTTCACTGTGTATTAGTTTGGTGGTCAGCGCTTTGTTTCAGCTGTGGCTGTGTTAAAGCGCTTTACAAATAAAGTTGATGATGATGATGATGTCATAGGATCTCAAGATGCAAAAAATAATTAACTAATTAAATTTTTAAAAAAAAGTACAGTAATTTATTACTTACAAAAAAAGACCATCAAAACATTGGGAGCATATATTATGCTCCTACCATTTATCTTACAGCAAATTAGTCACAGGAAACCCAAAACTGTTAGTTATTAATATTAAGCTGCAAAAGTGGAAAAAATGTGCAGCACGTCAAAAACGAAACTAAAAACAGTGGGGCGGTCGACCACCCCGCACCACCGCCTGTGGTGCTGCACATTAGGTTTAGTTTTAGAGATTAATATGTAAATAGGTTTTTATAGGTTTAGAGATTAATATTTTTTGCCTTTTATTTGTGAAAAAAAGGTCAGAGGAAGCTGGTTCTGGTTCGGTCATTGGACCTGGTGTTACACCAGATTCTGTGACCAGCAACAGTCCATGCAACACATTTTAAAAGCGCTAAAGTGCAAATGGCGAACTACTTTTTTAAATCCAGCAGATTTGACCATTTCGTGAAACGGTTAAGCTCAGGAACCCTTGTGATATAAAGTCAGCTAAGATTTTTTTTAAGCGTTTATTTAGCTAAATTTAAAGAAATAAAGCCGTCCCACCCGCGCGCATGAAATGGCGAACTACTTTTTTAAATCCAGCAGATTTGACCATTTCGTGAAACGGTTAAGCTCAGGAACCCTTGTGCTATAAAGTCAGCTAAGAAATATATTTTTTCTCAGCAAAGAAATAATTGTTTGTACCGTGTTTTCTTGTAAAGTAAGTGCTTCGTGCAGGCTCGCTTCTGTGGCAGCCATTTTGAGCAGGGCAAATGAGGTGCTGACGCGTTGCGTAGCGGTGACGCATAACAGGTAATAGCCAATAGGGCCCCTTAGGGCGAGCCCCGCTCTTAAATCAACCGGACTGCCCCATAAATAAGTTTTTTCATTTTTACTGATAATTAATTATTAGCGGTACTGCATTTTAAATAGAAATAGCGCAAATCCGCTTATGAATTATACAAATTAGTAAATCCGCTATAGCGCTAACAAATTGTTTAGGTCCGCTATTAGCGTATTAGCACACCAGCGGGCTGGTGCCCACCTTTGATGTACACACACACACACACACATATA
>JBBPBX010007760.1:18976-64345 GCA_038048925.1 Garcialebias charrua | reverse complement strand
AAAAACGGAATATTTCTTGTTCCGATCAGAACCTGCAGGACTCGGATCAGATCCTGCAGGATCAGATCCTGCAGGATCTGATCCTGCAGGACTCAGACTTATTATTTTTTTTGCTCTTTCTGGTCTTTAAATGGCGGATGACGTCACAGCTGTCCTTTAAACCAGATCCGTGTCGGAGATACTGATGTAGCCTACACTCAGCACTTGAGTGTACAAATACACGTCATCAGGTGAATATTTCTGAAAGCTCCATTAAAATCCGTCCAGTGGTTCATGTGTTTTGCCAAACGGCTGATCTCGCGCTCGGATGGGGGTCAGTCTCAGCTACTACCACATCGAAGTTCGGATCTGTAAAATGAACTGAGTTGTATCAGATTTTGTGTTTGTTGAATTGGTTTGGCTCCAAAAAGTTTAAATTTGTCCAGCGGTTGGTAAGACATTTTGCTAACAGACACGCCCACATGAGAGCAACAGGATAAATGTAATTAATTAATGGTGTTCTCTTGTTGCAGCTCAGTGAACCATGCAGGATGATTTACTGATGGACAACAACAAAGCCCAGCTTCATCAGCACCAAGGTCCCATCCAAGCGGACCCTCCTTCCTCCACACCGACCCCGTCCTCCGAGCCCGGCGAGTCCGAGGGCCCGTTCACCGGGAGCAGCAGCACGCACAGAGTCCCCATGGAGGCCCTGGTCCTGCCCGGGTTGGGCTTCCACCAGCAGCCGCCTCAGGAGACCCGGGGTCCGGGGGCCTCCTCTCCCTCCTCGTTGGGGAGCACCTGGTCCACCGGGACCAACGTGGTGGAGGACGGTTGTCTCCAGGGAGTGTCCTCCATGAACGGAAACATGCTTTTCCAGAACTTCCCCCACCAGGTCAACCCGGCGTTCGGGGGGAGTTTCTCCCAGCAGATCAACTCGGGCAGGCCCCCGGTCAGCCAGGGCCCCTTCCCCCAGAGGAACGCTTATCAGACCGCCATGAACAACAGCAAGGGCTCCTCCTCGGCCTGGAACAACCACCAGAACGCCGCTTGGAGCTCCGCCTCCGGCCCCTGGAGCGGGCTGCAGGCGGGCAGGGACCCACGGCGGGCCGTGGGGGTCGGAATGCCGTCGTCCCTGAGCCCCGTCTCCCCGATGAAAAAGCCTTACTCCAGTAATGTCATAGCACCCCCCAAGTTCCCCAGACCGGGGCCCCTGGCCCCCAAACCCTGGACGGACGACGTGTTCCGGCGCGACGGCGGCAACATTCTGCCCTTACAGGCGAGTTGATCACAAAACACGTTTACCTTTAAATGACCTGAATGAACAACAGCTGGAGAAGCTGCATGAATGCTGAAGAGCTTGATGAAAAACAGCTGCAATCAGCTAAAAACATGCTGAAATGCAGCTGAAATGGAAGAACAAGCCTAAGTTAGCAGAAGAAAACAGAAAGAACACATGTTTGCTGGATTATATTTAAATTAGCACAAAAATTGGGGAATTAGCTAAAAGGCTGAAATTAGCAAAAACAAAAAAAACTTCTGAAAAGTAGCTGAAAAGGCAGAAACAAGCTTAAACTACTGTACCAGGAATTAGAAGGAGCTAAAATTAGGTTTAACAAATGTAAAATTGGCTGAAAAGGCTTAGTTTAGCACAAAACAGCTATAGCTGAAAAAGCAGAAAAGGCTCAAACTAGCAGAAATATGATGAAAGGGGTATAACAAGATGAAATTAGTAGAAATAAGTTAATTGGGCTGAAAGTAGCAGAAATTACCATAAAAACTAAAAAAAAAATTGAAAACCGCTGAAATTCACTAAGAAATACTAAAAAGTAGCTGAAAAGGTAAAAGAAGCTTAAATTAGCATAAGAAAGCTGAAAGAGCACGTTTGCCCAATTAGACTGAAAGAAGCAGAAATTAGCAGAAAAAGGGGAATTATCTGAAAAAGAAAGCTGAAATTAGCAACAACTAAAAAACAGCTGAAAAGTAGCTAAAATGGCAGAAAGAAGCTTACATGACTAGAAGGAAGTGGAGGGAGCACTGTTTTGCTGAATTAGTCTGAAAACGTTGCAATGTGTGCAAAAAATATGGAATTGGCTGAAAAGGTAAAAATTGGCATTAAAAAACAGCTAAATAGTAGCTGAAATAGCAGAAAATGCTGAAACTAGCAGAAATCAGCTGAAAAGAGCAAACAAGCTAAAATTAGCAGAAAGAAGTTAGAAGCACAAAAATGTTGTAGTTGGCTGAAAGAATCTGAAAGGAGTTCAAAACTGCCGAAAATTGTTGAAAATAGCTGAAAACAGATACATTTTGCAGCAGGAAGCTGAAAGAAGCTGAAGCAGAACAAAATGTGAAAGGAGCAGTAAAAGGTTTTAAACAGATCTAAATATGTGAAGGATAGAAAATGAGCTCAATTCATTTTCTATGAGAGAAAAATGGTAGAAAAGGCTAAATGTTTTAAAAAGCTAAAGTTGCACCAATACCAAAACTCACAGCAGGATTTGATTTATGATGTGTTGAAACAGCTGAAGACTGCAGGACGAGAATCGCGCTGAAAAACGTACGTTAGAAGAATGGCTGACAGTAAAGTGGATCCATCTTCGTTCTGATTAAAGGCCTCCTGATTTGATCCGGATCATAAATCTGTCGTCTGCAGCCTGGAGATAAAAAAAAAAGCAAAACACTAGCTAGAATCTACAAGTAGCACAAAGCTACCGGTAGTTAGAAATAAAAGTAGCCAAAGGTTAGCTAAAAGTAGCAAAATGCTCAGCTTAAGATGGTATAAGCCAGTTTGATGAAAAAAATTTGAGTTGAAGGGATTTAAATGTATTTCTATGATGAAAAATATTTGAAAATAATATAAAATTTTATAAAAAGTGACGAACTCAAAGGTTGCAGCACGTTCTGCTGATCGAGCTGAACGTTCTAAGAACAGCTAAAACAGCCCAAAGTCTGCAGACGTGATTTGATTACAAAAAGCAGCAGATTTTTCACATCTGGAACGTTCCTGAAGTGAAAACTGTTTCAGACCTGGCTCCTGTGTGAACGGGATCATGGGGCCAGATCTGGTTCCAGCGTGAGCCAGAACCTGTTTTTAAAGCCTCCGTCTGCCTCGGCCGGCACGAGTGCAGAGTTGACAAACATGAGGCCGGTCACGTGCGCGCGCTATGTTTAGCTACGCTGCCTGACAAACAGCTAAAGGCAGGATCCTCCCTCCCAGGACGTGCACGGACACTGGCCTCAGTTCCTCTGCGCCTCCTGGACACATCACAGGCCGAGTTCTCACCGGGAGGCGAGGTCAGAGGTCACATGTCGCGCTGTGCGGCGCAGCGTGTGCGCTGAAGACAAACAGCGACCAACAGTCGTTTACACTCGTGCTCCTCGTCAAACGTTCCACCAGATAAATTAAATGAATTAGTTTTTCTATTTTTTGACTAAAGTTGAGGATTTATCCATTTATTATTATTTAAACTTTTTATTTAACATTTTTCTCCAGCTTCTGTGTGTCTTCATGTGATCTGCTGAAAAAACACCACCTGTCAATCATCCCATCCAGAAAAGCTTCTCGTTATGAAATGAGGCCGTTTTGAACCAACAGGGCAGATTGAAGGAGTTTCCTCCGGTAGTTTTCCTGAAATGTTACGATGCACGTGTCAAATGTGGGTACACACTAAATGTAAACAAACGTTTATCTGCAGACTGTAAACAAATCTCAGCATAAACGGGTGCCAACGCATCAAAACCTCTTCATGTCGAATGTCTCCTCCATGGACGTCGCCACTGATCATGTGTTTTCAGTCACTTCCTCTAAACAAACACTCTTCGGCTGTTTCTGTAGGTAAACAAATGCCCTTTGGCTGTTTCTGTATGTAAACAAACACACATGGGAGTTGGCACTCTGTCACAAATTGTTTACAATTTTTTTAATTTAGAGGCACATTAATAATCAATAAAATAACTGGACTGTAACTGAAGTTTGGTGTGGTTGTAGCTGCAGCTTGGTTGTGGTAGTCGCTGAAGCTTGGTGTGGTAGTAGCTGAAGTTTGGTGTGGTTGTAGCTGCAGCTTGGTGCAGTTGTAGCTGCAGCTTGGTGCGGTTGTAGCTGATGCTTGGTGCGGTTGTAGCTGATGCTTGGTGCGGTTGTAGCTGATGCTTGGTGCGGTTGTAGCTGATGCTTGGTGCGGTTGTAGCTGATGCTTGGTGCGGTTGTAGCTGATGCTTGGTGCGGTTGTAGCTGATGCTTGGTGCGGTTGTAGCTGATGCTTGGTGCGGTTGTAGCTGATGCTTGGTGCGGTTGTAGCTGACGCTTGGTGCGGTTGTAGCTGAGCTTGGTGCGGTTGTAGCTGACGCTTGGTGCGGTTGTAGCTGATGCGGTTGTAGCTGACGCTTGGTGCGGTTGTAGCTGATGCGGTTGTAGCTGACGCTTGGTGCGGTTGTCGCTGACGCTTGGTGCGGTTGTCGCTGACGCTTGGTGCGGTTGTCGCTGACGCTTGGTGCGGTTGTCGCTGACGCTTGGTGCGGTTGTCGCTGACGCTTGGTGCGGTTGTCGCTGACGCTTGGTGCGGTTGTCGCTGACGCTTGGTGCGGTTGTCGCTGACGCTTGGTGCGGTTGTCGCTGACGCTTGGTGCGGTTGTCGCTGACGCTTGGTGCGGTTGTCGCTGACGCTTGGTGCGGTTGTAGCTGACGCTTGGTGCGGTTGTAGCTGACGCTTGGTGCGGTTGTAGCTGACGCTTGGTGCGGTTGTAGCTGACGCTTGGTGCGGTTGTAGCTGACGCTTGGTGCGGTTGTCGCTGACGCTTGGTGCGGTTGTCGCTGACGCTTGGTGCGGTTGTCGCTGACGCTTGGTGCGGTTGTCGCTGACGCTTGGTGCGGTTGTCGCTGACGCTTGGTGCGGTTGTCGCTGACGCTTGGTGCGGTTGTCGCTGACGCTTGGTGCGGTTGTCGCTGACGCTTGGTGCGGTTGTCGCTGACGCTTGGTGCGGTTGTCGCTGACGCTTGGTGCGGTTGTAGCTGACGCTTGGTGCGGTTGTAGCTGACGCTTGGTGCGGTTGTAGCTGACGCTTGGTGCGGTTGTAGCTGACGCTTGGTGCGGTTGTAGCTGACGCTTGGTGCGGTTGTAGCTGACGCTTGGTGCGGTTGTAGCTGACGCTTGGTGCGGTTGTAGCTGACGCTTGGTGCGGTTGTAGCTGACGCTTGGTGCGGTTGTAGCTGACGCTTGGTGCGGTTGTAGCTGACGCTTGGTGCGGTTGTCGCTGACGCTTGGTGCGGTTGTCGCTGACGCTTGGTGCGGTTGTCGCTGACGCTTGGTGCGGTTGTCGCTGACGCTTGGTGCGGTTGTCGCTGACGCTTGGTGCGGTTGTCGCTGACGCTTGGTGCGGTTGTCGCTGACGCTTGGTGCGGTTGTCGCTGACGCTTGGTGCGGTTGTCGCTGACGCTTGGTGCGGTTGTCGCTGACGCTTGGTGCGGTTGTCGCTGACGCTTGGTGCGGTTGTCGCTGACGCTTGGTGCGGTTGTAGCTGACGCTTGGTGCGGTTGTAGCTGACGCTTGGTGCGGTTGTAGCTGACGCTTGGTGCGGTTGTAGCTGACGCTTGGTGCGGTTGTAGCTGACGCTTGGTGCGGTTGTAGCTGACGCTTGGTGCGGTTGTCGCTGACGCTTGGTGCGGTTGTCGCTGACGCTTGGTGCGGTTGTCGCTGACGCTTGGTGCGGTTGTCGCTGACGCTTGGTGCGGTTGTCGCTGACGCTTGGTGCGGTTGTCGCTGACGCTTGGTGCGGTTGTCGCTGACGCTTGGTGCGGTTGTCGCTGACGCTTGGTGCGTTTGTCGCTGACGCTTGGTGCGGTTGTCGCTGACGCTTGGTGCGGTTGTCGCTGACGCTTGGTGCGGTTGTCGCTGACGCTTGGTGCGGTTGTCGCTGACGCTTGGTGCGGTTGTCGCTGACGCTTGGTGCGGTTGTCGCTGACGCTTGGTGCGGTTGTCGCTGACGCTTGGTGCGGTTGTAGCTGACGCTTGGTGCGGTTGTAGCTGACGCTTGGTGCGGTTGTAGCTGACGCTTGGTGCGGTTGTCGCTGACGCTTGGTGCGGTTGTCGCTGACGCTTGGTGCGGTTGTCGCTGACGCTTGGTGCGGTTGTCGCTGACGCTTGGTGCGGTTGTCGCTGACGCTTGGTGCGGTTGTAGCTGAAGCTTGGTGCGGTTGTAGCTGAAGCTGTTGTGTAGTGTAATAATATAGGCAAAGAGGTCATTTTACTGACTTAGCTATATTTTAGATGTAAATGGAGCAGGGTTTGACTGACACAAATTATCATCTTAATTCACGGGTTCTCATCTTTTTCAGATCATTAATAATTATTCTGTGACTCGGTGATGAGATGTAAGAGACAAATGAAACATTAACTTATGTTGATTCACCAGGAGATGAATCGTTTAATTAACAAATCATTAAATTACAATTCAACATATTTACATGATTGATCGATTTCCTATAAATTAACTTCAGCACAGATGTAACTTCTAGGAAACAACAGAATAAAGTTATGGGTCTTACATTAACTTATCTGCGGCACAAACTTAAAGTTTTTACTCTTAGAAATAAAGTTGAGGAGAATGAAGGAGAGTAAAGAGGGGTTGTGAGGAGGTGTTTATCTTCCATACGCATCCCAGCTAGGATCATAGTGCGCTCCAGTAAACAATCCAGCAACTCTTTTACCTTAAGACGTCCGTCTGGTTCTGTTAAAGAGCTGGGAAGCAGTCTTGGACGTACACGGGTCTTATATCCGGCCAAGTCCAGGCTGGACTTCCAAACGTGTTTACCTTCTCGGCTTGTTGATTCTTGCTTTAGGCGGCAGAAATGGTGGCAATCCACTGGTTTAGTTTCAAGATACAGTAAATTACTCCAGTAAGGAGATTAATTCACAGCTTGGAGCTGTTACGCTCAAATGGGTTTACAGAGAGGCTTTTCTGTAACCCTCGCTGATGAATGCAGGTCTACTTGACATTTGACCAAGCGTCCACAGCTTCAAAGAGAAAGTTTCGCATCCCAACTTCCTCGAGAACTGACAATTCCAGCCAAAGCTTAGAACTTTTAAGAAAGGATCTGAGATCAGTGACTTGTTCTTCTCCGATTGGTTCAGACGAACCAGTGGAAGGGAGTTAGAGTGCATGAAGCTCACTCGGATAGAAGAGAAGAGAGTGCTTCAGAAGACTTGCAGGTGTGAACAAACAGAGAATCTGTTTTTGAGAGTAGAGGGATATGTTTTCAGAAAAAGGAGACAGAACGATAACTTGTGTCTACGACTTTTCACTCTGTTCCTAAACATTTCAAACAAATACGAACAGATTATTCTGACTTGTTCTTCAACTTTTAGACATAGAAAAAATATACCAACTTAGTAAGATCATTCATATATTAAGAATATACTACTGTTCATATGAATAACCACAGGTGATGCTTTATTCATCATATGAAGAAGTGATCAACATTCTAACCGTTTAAACCATGATCAATACAGTATCTTGAAGTTATTGTGTTGATTAATTCTGAATTAACACAAATGAAAGAAAGTCTCTTCTGATTTGTGTCTCTTGATTCAAAATACATAAATGTAAATAAAATAGTGTCCACTCGTCTTCTTGAGGGCCTCAGAAAAAGTGTACTACTAAGAGTTTTAGACACGGGGTTGTATCACTACAGTAGTAGCCAAAGTTTGGTGTGGTTGTAGCTGATGCTTGGTGCGGTAGTAGCTGATGCTTGGTGCGGTAGTAGCTGAAGCTTGGTGTGGTTGTAGCTAAAGTTTTGGTGCAGTAGTAGCTAAAGTTTTGGTGTGGTAGTAGCTAAAGTTTTGGTGTGGTAGTAGCTAAAGTTTTGGTGTGGTAGTAGCTAAAGTTTTGGTGTGGTAGTAGCTAAAGTTTTGGTGCGGTAGTAGCTAAAGTTTTGGTGCTGTAGTAGCTAAAGTTTTGGTGCTGTAGTAGCTAAAGTTTTGGTGCTGTAGTAGCTAAAGTTTTGGTGCTGTAGTAGCTAAAGTTTTGGTGTGGTAGTAGCTAAAGTTTTTGTGTGGTTGTAGCTGAAGTTTTGAAGTTTGTACATCCACACTTGGATCTGATCTTGGTGTTAGACGAGTTGTTTGGTGGACTCCAGGACTTCTGGGAGATGCTTCACCTCTCATCCATCCTCTCATCCATCCTCTCATCTCAAGAAGCCTTTTGGAAGAGAGAGGAAATGTTTCTAGGAACAACGAGTCGTCAGTTATTTGCAGAGGATGTGGTCCTGTTGATGTCTTTGTGCAGAGATCTTCACTGGAGCTGTTCACAGCCGAGTGTGAAGCTGCTGAGATCAGGATCATCTCCAAATCTGAGGCCATGGTCTTCAGTCAGAGGGTGGACTGTCCTCTCCTGGTTGGGGGTGAGGTTCTGCCTTAAGTGGAGGACTTCAAGTATGTCAGGGTTTTATTCACAGTGAGGGAAGAATGGAGGTGGGCACATCAACAGATGGATTGGAGCAGCTTCTGCAGTATTGTGGACTCTGAGCCGGTCCATTGTGATGAAGAGGGAGCTGAGCTGCAAGGAGAAGCTCTCAGTTTACCGGCTGGTCTACATTCCTACCCTCCCCTGTGGTTCTCTGGGTAGACACTGAAATAACCAGATCCTGGATCCAGGAGGTCTAAATGAGTTCTCTCTTCAGGGTAGCTGGACTCCTTAGAGACAGGGTGAGAAGTTCAGTGATCAGGAGAGACTCTGAGTGGAACCACTGCTCCTCCTCATCCAGAGGAGACAGTTGAGGTGGTTCAGACATCTGGTCAGGATGGATCCTGCATGGCCTTCAGTTTGACCAATCTGTTGAGTGAAATACCAGTTTAGAAGGAAAAGTAGACAATTTTATTTAAGAAAATGTAAAAATTCACAGTGACATGTATTTAGGAGCAGGCTTATGAAAGTATACATTAGAATTATATTCCAGGGAAAATATTTATCGCCCACCACTGACAGGCAGAAAGTGATGTTTTTGTTGTTTGTCTGGTTTGTTGGAGAAATAACACAAAGAGCTGGATTTTAACAAATCTCAGAAATGCATAACTTCATGTTCATCTGCAACTGATAAACGTTTGGAGTCAACTTGGTTCAAGATGGCCGCAGCAGCTTATCAAAAAGAAATTATTCTTACTGGTGTTTCCAGAATTAGAGCTAAAGTTTGGTGTGGTAGTAGCTGAGGGTCATTCCCAAATCATACTCCCAACTCTAAAAGATGTTACTTGTTATTTAAGTTTGACCAAAACTGTCTGTACTTTATATGTTGTCCATACATTATATGTTGTCTGTACATTATATGTTGTCTGTACATTGTTGTCTGTACTTTATATGTTGTCTGTACTTTATATGTTGTCAGTACTTTATATGTTGTTTGTACTTTATATGTTGTCTGTACTTTATATGTTGTCTGTACTTTATATGTTGTCTGTACTTTATATGTTGTCTGTACTTTATATGTTGTCTGTACTTTATATGTTGTCTGTACTGTAGTGAAGACTGGCTTAGCTGCGGTGTTTTGCGATATTTATAAGTGTTTTAGAACATTGAAAAGTCCGTTCCACGCTAAAGTTCCACCGACCTCGAGGTCCGTGAACGCATCGCTCGAACGGCACGTTACACGTGAGTGACGTAAGGTTTAGAAGACTCCATTTCCCATGAACACTTGGGTTTTAGAACTACATGTTATGTCTTCGTTGTGATTGGTCAATTGGGGCTCCGACGTGTCTATTGGAAGTCTATCTAAAGGTGCATATAGGTAAGGCTTAATGTAGAATCCCAATCATAAGCCCACCTAAAACCACATAATTGCATGACACATTGAACCAGGGTGGCACCGACTGGAAGCCATCCAGCCTGCAACCTTCGATGTGGGGACCTGCTAATCCAACGTTGGTCTTCAACCTTCATCCAAGGGCCGCCTCCTCTGCTTCAATCGAGGGATCCCCTCTACATGCTGATTAAAATCCATTCTTGCTGATGAAATCAATAACCCCCATCGTTGTGGAATTACCGTTGTGGATTATAAGACTTTGTTTCCAAGGGATCACAGACTCAGTTTTCCATGGGTTAACAGACTATGTTTTCCAAAGGATTGAAAGCTTACCGCAATGGGATTACCTACGAACAGTATGGAATTTCCAAAAACATTATGGGAGTATAATTTTGAACTTTTTTTGACTTTTTTTTTCCACTTGTTGGATTACATAGAGGTCAGAGACATTCGGTGATATCCTTTCGTGTTGGAACTCATCCCCAAGGACAGGCGATGATTTCCAAAAAGGGGGACTGTAGTGGGACAGCACCCTCATGTCCGTATTGGATTTAAACCTCTCCACATCTCTCTGAATCTCTCAGTGTTACACTTTCTTGAAGCTCTCAAGGAGACAAGTGGACACCATTTTTGTTACAATTATTTTGAATTAATGGACACCAATTAATCAGATTGAACTTTCTTTTTAATGTGTGTTAATTCAGAATTGATCAACAGTATATTTTTGTCATTCTAATGATGATCTGTTACTTGCATGAGTTTGACCCTTCTGCTGGTTTATTTCTGCAGAACAAGCAGGTTTTAATATTATGGCACAGTTCAGGGTAAACTTTTAACTTGCAACTTCCTTCTCTGTTTTGTCTGTGAAAGTTAGCCATAATATTCTCTGTGCTCACAAGCGGCCATCTGGCCGATTCTGTAAACAGTTTTCCTGTTGTCCGTCAGACATTTCTGCCTATGGGATGAAATATCCATCCGTTATTTTGTTAAACCAACCAATAAGCCATTCAGGAGGTGGGCAGACTCCACCTCCCATATTAAAGGGACACTTCCATTTGGACTTGAGTGTCGGAGGGAAGAACTTCCTAAGAACTGGTTTTTCCTCTGGAAAAAGCTGGGGACGTCCGGCCATCAGTCAAAGGCCTACGTCTTCAGCGAGGCTTAAACAGCACGTCAGCTGTGAGCCACCTGAGTGTCACAGCTCCAAGCTGTGAACTCTTTCTGGAAGTTATCTTGAAACCAAACCGGAGCTGATAACATCACTCTGGGAGGCTGAAGCAGACCTCACGAGACCGTGGCAAGATGAAAATTTGTCGCCTGTAAAACGCAGCAAGGCATGCGCGTCTGGCTTGACTAATTTACTGGAGTCGAGATAAGAAAATCTTCACAAAGGTAAACGTCGTTTCATCACGGTACGGATGTCCAGCCGAAACCGACCAGAGGATGAGCCACTCTGGTTAAACATCTCAAGATAAGATTCAACCATTTCCTTTCTTTAATCTTCCTCCTTAACTCCTTATGTTTATTTCTAAATGTAAACTGTAAGTTTGTGCCACAGAAATAAGTTAATATAAGACCCATTAACTTGTGTTCTGTTGTCTTATGTTTTAATCTGCTGAAAAGTTAGTTATAAGTTGTGATCGATCAATCTATGTAAATATGTTGTGATTGTAATTTGATGATTTTGTTATTAAATGACTCTGCCTTTGGTAGGTCAACATAATAACGTTTCCTGTCAAGTTACATTACATTCACTGAGCCACAGATTTATTGATTTAATCTGAAAAAGTTGAGAACCCGTAAAACTGATGATAAATTTGTGTCAGTCTAAACCTGCTCAAATCTATCATCTAAATTATAGATAAGTCAGCAAACTGACGTATTTATCTATATTATTACAGTACTTTATATGTTGTCTGCACTTTATATGTTGTCTGTACTTTATATGTTGTCTGTACTTTATATGTTGTCTGTACTTTATATGTTGTCTGTACTTTATATGTTGTCTGTATACTTATTTGTTGCCTGTACTTACTTATACATGTATGTTGCCTGTACTTACTTATATGTTGCCTGTACTTACTTATATGTTGCCTGTACTTACTTATATATTGCCTGTACATTATATGTTGTCTGTACTTTATATGTTGTCTGTACTTTATATGTTGTCTGTACTTTATATGATGTCTGTACTTTATATGATGTCTGTACTTTATATGATGTCTGTACTTTATATGTTGTCTGTACTTTATATGATGTCTGTACTTTATATGATGTCTGTACTTTATAGGATGTCTGTACTTTATATGTTGTCTGTACTTTATAGGATGTCTGTACTTTATATGATGTCTGTACTTTATAGGATGTCTGTACTTTATATGATGTCTGTACTTTATATGATGTCTGTACTTTATATGTTGTCTGTACTTTATATGTTGTCTGTACTTTATATGATGTCTGTACTTTATATGATGTCTGTACTTTATATGTTGTCTGTACTTTATATGATGTCTGTACTTTATATGTTGTCTGTACTTTATATGTTGCTTGTACTATATATGTTGCCTGTACTTTATATGTTGCCTGTACTTTATATGTTGCTTGTACTTTAAATGTTGTCTGTACTTTAAATGTTGTCTGTACTTTATATGTTGCCTGTAGTTTATATGTTGCCTGTAGTTTATATGTTGCCTGTACTTTATATGTTGCCTGTACTTTATATGTTGCCTGTACTTTATATGTTGCTTGTACTTTAAATGTTGCCTGTACTTTATATGTTGCCTGTACTTTATATGTTGCCTGTAGTTTATATGTTGCCTGTAGTTTATATGTTGCCTGTAGTTTATATGTTGCCTGTACTTTATATGTTGCCTGTACTTTATATGTTGTCTGTACTTTAAATGTTGTCTGTACTTTAAATGTTGTCTGTACTTTAAATGTTGTCTGTACTTTATATGATGTCTGTACTTTATATGTTGCCTGTAGTTTATATGTTGCCTGTAGTTTATATGTTGTCTGTAGTTTATATGTTGTCTGTAGTTTATATGTTGTCTGCACTTTATATGTTGTTGTCTGCACTTTATATGTTGTTGTCTGCACTTTATATGTTGTCTGTCTAAATGAGGTCTCTCTTGTAAATGAGTCCTCATGACTCGATGAGACTAACCTGTAGAAATAAAGATTGAATGAATGAATCTGACAAATCTTCCTAAACTGTTTTTATTTATGTGATACTTTCTTATCTTGACACCTCCCACCGCCGTCATAAATGCTCCATATCTTGTTCATGTGTTGTGAGGAGAATTGGGCTGCTGCGTCAACAAAACGGGTCAACGTGAACCTGCATTCCACACGTTAGTAGTAGCTCATGATGTGTTCAGGAGCAAAGTCCATGTAGGGTTTTACAACGTGCCGTATCTCTCCGTGTCATTAGGCCATCGTCGTGCTGGCCCATGTGTCCACGGCGAGGCGGGCGGGGAGGGGAAACAAACCGAGAGCTCAGCGGTTTAAATGTTCACTGTTTGGCCCAAGTGGGCAGATTTTTATCAGTGCGGCGCTCTTGGGTCCAGAGCAGTTGGAATAACACTTTTGAATGCTCAGACGAACGGGCGACAAAAGCAGTGTTGTGCAAACAATGTGCCACAGCCACACAACCCCCGAACCAAACGAGCGCGCTCTCATTCAGCACGTGCGATGGTTTGGGTTAAAACACGACAACTTTGGAGCAACAGTTTCATATTTCTTCATTTCCCATCGTTCAACCCTGTTTACATTTTATTCCCCGAACACCTAAATTACAAAATATTATTTTTATTTATTTATTATTAATAAAAAAATTATGACAAAATGACATATTATAATTAACGTTGGATGTGTTTGTGTGTTTCAGGACCGGACTCGGCCCTTTGACCCCTTTAACTTGGTCTCTTTGGAGAATTCCCTAATGGACATGATCAGGACTGACCATGACAAAGGAAAAGCACACCCAGCCAGGGGCCCACCAGTGACCATCGCTGACATCATATGGAGGAATCATTTCGCAGGTTAGAAATGTTCATACACGTTAAGACGTTAATTCTTTGAATCTGTTGGTCTGAAATCAAAGTTTACACAATAAGAAAAGGTTTGTAATCTCAATCAAAAAGGGTTGAATCAGGTCATCTGGACAGGCTGGTTTTGGGCGAAACGTTTCGTCTTTCATCCAGATGACTTCATCAGTCTGAGGCCTGTCAACAGCGTCTGTCGTATTAATATCACCTCCTTGACGTTTGAAGTCCAGAAACAGACAAAAATACAATTTAAATTTACACAAAAAGCTTCACCAGCAAGTTACACTTGTCTGGATTATTAACCATCTAAACTCCATAACTTGCATTTTTTCTTTATTTTTATCTTCACTAAATGTTTTGCGTTGTTTAAAGGGATAGTCTGGTCATTTTTGAAGCAATGTTCTATTTAATCGCTGTCAGTACATTAACATCCGACATCAGTCCTGGAGAAAAATACATGTATATTTTCTCTGAGGTGTGGCTTCTTCAGGGTGAAACAAACTCTGCTCTAACACATAATTGGAGTCGGTAGGCGATTAACAGGCCTCTGGTAATCACACCGTTGAATCTGTTGCGGTGGAGCAAAGAAAGAAGTCAAACCTGCAGGATGGGGGCCCTCCAGGACCGGACACCCCTGGTGTAACCTGTTACTGGTTTGAACCCAGTTTGTTGCTTTAACTCTTT
This sequence comes from Garcialebias charrua, assembly GCA_038048925.1. NCBI lineage: Eukaryota > Metazoa > Chordata > Actinopteri > Cyprinodontiformes > Rivulidae > Garcialebias > Garcialebias charrua. The sequence continues at coordinate 49,843 of JBBPBX010007760.1, read as the reverse complement.
GGTTGGTTAAAGTCTGAAAACCAGCAGTCAGAACTAATTAATGCAGCCGTCCCGGTTCTGCATTCCCAGCTGAACGGCCCCGCCCACACCATCATCCCATCACACACATTTCTGACATACCGCTCATTGTGCTCCGAATAGCTCCGATGCTTTCAGTTTTATGAGCCCTCGAATGTGAGAGTTTATGTTTTATACAAGAGTCGCTCGGTTAAACACGCACACACACACACACACACACACACACACACACAGCACACACACACACACACACACACACACACACACACACACACGCACACTCTGCTGCTGACATGAACACCAATAGTGACATTACAAACATTAGCTAAAAGCAGCAAAAGATTGGCTTAAATTAACAAAAGGCTGACTAGGAGCTAAAGTAGCAAAAGGCTAACGTAAAGTATCAAAGGATAAAAGCTAAAATCAGCACAACGGTAGATAAAATAGCTACCCTTTTGCTGCTTTTAGCTAGCATATTTCTAATTTAAGCTTTGTGTTAGCCTTTTGCTACATTTAGCTTCTAAGCATAATTTTATGGGGAGTGGTGGCGTAGAGGTTAGAGACGGTGGGCCTGTGATCAGAAGATCGTCGGTTCAAGCCCCGGTACCGACAACATCAAAAAATGTGGGTGGAAAAAGGTGAAACACCCACACCTGCCTCCACCCTTATTCACCCCACCCTGGGCCCTTGAGCAAGGCCCTTAACCCCCACCATCTGCTCCTTAAACAGGTTTTTCTTGAAAATGAGTTCTCATGGCTCAATAGCTGTGTTTCCATCCATTTTCATTTCGATTTTTGAGCTAATTTTTGAAATCTCGCAAATATGTAAATACAAATTAATGCGAAGCAGAAGTGTTTCCATCTGCTGGCTTGAAGCGCATCTACCAAGCCACGCACAGCGTCATTACGTCAGACGTCAGCGTCATTACGTCAGACGTCAGCACTGCGCATGTCCAGCGCATGTCTACAGTAAACAGGAAGTAGCAGTTGAAAACAGAACCTGGCCACACATCTCGTCAAAATGGAGAGAATATTTCAGGTACGTGTTGCTATCGGTCGAGTTGTATTTATTCTGTCATACAAACTAGTTTTAGCGATGTTACATGTTGTCCGGAGCGGAAACAGCTGATCAGTCACGTGACGTGAATGTTCGCTTCGGCAGCACGAGTCGGCAAATGTGTTTCCATCTGTCGCTGTGCGCATCTGCTCATTTTCGAACATCCCAAAAACCACCTCAAGCGAGCGTATAAACTTTTTGGCGAACTTGAGAAAGTAAATACGGATTTTGCCGTTTCCATTAAGCTTTTCTGCTGCGATACTTCAAAATGCGCACCTAGAAACCTTGATGGAAACACGGCTAATGGCTGTGTCTCAATTCAGGGGCTGCGTCCTCATGAGGACCCAGCCTAGCTGGGCCGAGTAGGCCACGCACTCACAAGACCGGGTGGGCTGAGCGAAACTGCTGAAATGGGACGGTCTAGCCTTCAGGTTTGCCGGCATTGAAGTGGGTGGGGCGTTCTCTTGAAGTGGGTGGGAAGTTCTTGTGTGCGCTTGTGTGTGTGTGGAAAGAGAAGGGACGCCGCTAAAATATATTAGTTAGCTGAATACATGTATATATATTAGTGTTTCTGAGTTTACTGTTTATTAAGAACTGATTACAAATCAGCTTATAAGGGGCGATCTGTTAAAAGCCAGAGTGGACCTACAAAATGCAACTTGTCCAGTAGCTCAGTTAGTAAATCAACCTGCGATTGGTGCAGAGATACTTTTCTCGAAGCTGGTTCGAATCTCACTCGGTGCGGTTAAAACTTATTTTACGTTTGTCTTTTATTGGATAAAAAAACGAGGACTGAGATTAAAAGGAAGGAGTTTGTGAAACTCCTTTTTATTTTATCCAATAAAAGACAAAAGTAAAATAAGTTTTAACCGCACCGAGTGAGATTCGAACCAGCTTCGAGAAAAGTATCTCTGCACCAATCGCAGGTTGATTTACCAACTGTGCTACTGAACAAGTTGCATTTCGTAGGTCCACTCTGGGTTTTAAAAGATTGCCCCTCAGAAAATCCTTGCTAAGCACGTGTAAAATAATCTGATTTGTAATCAGTTCTTCAAAAACAGTAAACTCAGAAGCACTAATATACTGTATATTCAGCTAACACATTTTTTTTTGTCGTTTCTGTAGTTAAATTTTAATGAGATATATTCGAGCTGAGGTTGTTTGAGATGACTAAATAAAGGTTGAATGAATATTCGCGCTGAGGTTGTTGTTAAAACGAGCTGATGACTCAACAACACGCAGCAACCCTGAAACCTGCACGCAGAAAGTCCCACCCCCCCCGCGAAATCTCTGCTGGCGCTATGAATTCTGGGATAGCCTCCGTCTGGAAGGATTCACGAATGCATCCTCAGATTTCGACAGGAAGTAGGCCGCATTCCTCGGCCGCATGAGGAGGAGTCTTCGAATTGGGACAGTCCTCCGCGCGGGGCAATGACGTATGCGGCCGACAAATGCGCACTCATGAGGATGCAGCCCCTGAATTGAGACACAGCCAATGAGACTACTGTACCTGGATAAATAAAGGGTAAATTAAAAAAAAATTGCTATCTTTAGCTGTTAGAGTGCTTTATGCTAATTATATATTTTAGCTAGCTAGTTTTAGCTACCATTCTGCTGCTTTTAGCAAGCCTTTGCTGCTTTTAGCTAGTATATTTCTAATTTAAGCTTTGAGCTAGCCTTTAGCTACATTCTACATTTTGCTATATTTAGCTTGCCTCATGCTAATTGTATTGTTTAGCTATGTCATCATATGTCATTTACTTTACGTCATAAGGTCTCAGAAACCGGTTTCTCAGATCACACCATTTGTTGGTTTTCTAACTATCAGAATCAGAATCAGAATCAGGTTTATTGGCCAAGTATGTTGACACACACAAGGAATTTGTTTCCGGCTGTTCGTGTCTCTCTAGAAAGTGTCTCTCTAAAAATGCTAAAAACTAATGTATACATTAGTTTTCTCTTCTCATCTCTCAGATCGGAGGCAATGTGTTCAACATAACGGTACTTCTTCCAGTTATTTAACAGTTAAAAGTGGTGTACCACAAGGCTAAGTCTTAGGACCCACCCTCTTTACAATTTACATAGGTAATGTAGGTCAGAGCATCCCTGATGCATCTTTACATTTCAATGCTGATGACACAGTTGTTTACTGTCGAGCTAAAACAGTTGCTAAGGCTTTTCAGCTTTTGCAATCTGCTTTTGACATCATCCAGTCAGATTTGTTCCGTCTCAAGCTTGTCAAGCATGTTTTGGGCAGCACGGTGGCACAACTGGTAGAGCTGCTGCCTCTCAGCGAGCAGGTCCCCGGTTCGAATCCCGGTCCGGGGGCCTTTCTGGGTGGAGTTTGCATGTTCTCTCCGTGCATGCGTGGGTTTTCTCCGGGTACTCCGGTTTCCTCCCACAGTCCAAAAACATGCATGTTAGGCTGATTGGTAACTCTAAATTGACCCTGGGTGTGAATGAGACAGGTCCCTCTTGTAAATGAGTCCCCGTGGCTCAACGAGGCTAGCCTGTATAAATAAAGGTTGAATGAATTGTCCTAAATGCTGATAAAACCAAAGGGATGTTATTTTCAAACAGGAAGTGGGTCCCAGCAGTTCTTCCTCTGATTTTATCCTCAAATGGTGTCTGTATTGAGTTTGTTGACTCATATAAATATTTGGGTATCCTGGTCGATTCACATCTCTCTTTTAAACTCCACGGGGAAAACCTAGTGAAGAAACTGAAAGTTAAACTGGGTTTCTTTTTCAGAAACAGATCATGTCTAACACTGAATGATAGGAAACACCTTGTATCTGTGACTTTCCTTCCCTCCACTGATTACGGTGACATTGTCTACATGAATGCTCCTACAAGCACCCTGCAGATGTTGGATGCTGTCTATCATGGAACAACCTGCAGATGTTGGATGTTGTCTATCATGGAACAACCTGCAGATGTTGGATGTTGTCTATCATGGTGCACTAAGATTCATAACTGGTTGTGATTATCATACCCACCACTGCACCCTGTATTCACTGGTTAACTGGACATCATTAACCTCACACAGTCTTCCACTGGTACATTTTCATCTTTAAATCACTTCTTGGTCTGCTGCCCTCATACATCTCCTCCTACATGTCTCTGTGTGAGTGCAGCTACAGCGTGCACTCTCAGGACATGATTACCTGCAGTGTTCAATCAGTGAGGACTGAACTTGGAAAAAGGACATTCTACTCCTGTTTCCTGGAATATCTTACAAAAATATCTGAAGATCTCGACCTTGACCTCTCTAAATGTCTTCAAACATCTGTTAAGTTCCTGGAAAAACCCAACACAGATATGTTCCTGTTTCTAGTTTTCTACATCACTTTATAATGTAGCTGTTTTGTTTTTTGTTACTTTTTTTAATACCATTTTATTTTCACTTGTTATTCTCAGTTTGTATGCATCCTTTATGATTGTCTGTTATTGTCTTTGTTGTCACCATTCTTTGTTAAACCAGGTCTCTCTTGTAAAGGAGTCCCCGAGTTCAGTGGGACTAACCTGTAGAAATAAAGGTTGAATGAATGAATCTACAAACATCAATAGGAAAAAGCTATCTAAATTTATCAAAGGGTACAAGCTAAAAGTAGTGGGAAAGTAGCAACGACTGCAATGGAAACGTCATTTCGTTTTTTCGAGTCACCGACTAGTCTCTGACAGTCACAGCTAAATGGGATGCCACCTTTAGCTTCTCTTCAGCTGCTGTTTCACCCACAGCCTCACATCTGGCAGGATTAGCATTTGCGCTTTGAGCTGCTGCCTTTACTGGTCAAGCCGAGGGTTGATTCATTGACTGGTCAAAACGTCTTGGACTCCACTCGTGTTGTCACAGTTTATTGGAAACTGCGATTAGCTCCAGTCATGTTTTAGAGTGTTGTGCTGTTTTGTGAAAGCCGACAGACTTAAAGAGATTTTCATTTATGAAAGGGCGTTGAACAAACTGCTCTGACATACAGGTAGTCCTCGGGTTACGATGGTCTCGAGTTATGACGTTTCGTGGTTACGACGCATCTCTCATTTACCATGAAAAGCCTTATTTCGAGCCACGTGGTTTTACGTTGTAATGCAGCGGCGGAAGAATACAGTATTTTACTGTATTGTGAACGCAGTTTTACGTCGTAAACTGAATACGGAAGGATGGACAGCGGTTTTACGTCATAAACTGAATACGGAATACGGCGGATGGATGGCGGTTTTACATCGTAAACGTAATGGAGAATACGGCCGATGGACGGAGGAATACGGCGTCACCAGCATCCCAGTAGGCCATAACTCTTTTTTTCCCTTCATTATGGCTCCCAAATGTATGTTTTTTGATAATTATGTAGGGTACTGTGTTAGGTTAGGCTAAGTGCAGGTCGCTTTCGTAAATGAGCCCATGAGGCTCAATAAGATTTACCTGACTAAATAAAGGTTGAATGAATGAAAAAAGTGCTTGGTAATACAGTACTGTACATGTACAGGTGGTCCCCGACTTACGACGTCATCGACTTACGACGATCCGGACTTACGAGCGGACTAACAAACAGTAAAGTTGTACAGAAAATACAGCACTGGTAGATGTTTTTAGATGAAAGTGTGTTCGCTAACAGTTTGTAAACAAAGTTCTGTGCATGTTTATGAACCAGTATGTACGTTTGTGTTGAAAAATGGGTGTTCGGCGCAGCGCTAGCATACATTTTCCGACTTACGACCAAAAATCCGGACTTACGAACGCCACGTGTTTCGTGTTCCGACGTACAAATTTTCGACTTACGACCAAAAATCCGGACTTACGAACGCCACATGTTTCGTGTTCCGACGTACAAATTTTCGACTTACGAGCGATTCGTAGGAACGGAACTCTCGTAAGTCGGGGACTGCCTGTATTTGAAATATGAGCCGGTTTTTACGACAGCGACCCACTTAGCCATGTTAGCCTTTAGCTCATCAGTCTGATCAGACCAGCCGGTCTTTGAAAGAGCCAGCTCTTTTTTAGTATGGTTGAAATATCCCTTTAAAGTGCGACTAAACCCAAAATTAACTTTTTTTAGCTGATAAACTCCCTAGAATGTGTTTAAAATGTTATCTAGCACCTATGGCTGTGTTTATTCTCACATAATTGTGCATATCTGTGTAAATTGGCAATATTTGGCAATATTTGGTCTAAAAATGTGTTTACGGTAGTTCTATGGGTTGAACTGGTGGATTACACCTTAATTTTCTTATTTGTGCAAACGCTCATGTGTGACATGTCTGCTCATGTGTGATGTCACACAGGTGGTTCAAGCAGAGCCAATCCCCTGCAGAGATGAGAAGTGCATACCTTATATGGAAGTGCTGCATTTCACTCCTGACAAGCGGTTTTATTTTTCTTTTCATTTTCATTTTTTTAGGCCTTTGGTTTTGGATGGAATGGGTGGAATAGATAAATACATCTACATGTTTATTCTTTGTTGTTGCTTGGTGTATGTTGTTGGCTAGAGGTTTAATTTGTTTTAGGTTGTTGCAGGTGGAGGCGTGAACAAAAGCACAACTCTACCTCCACCCCTCCTTGTCTCTCGACACGCCCATTTTCAGGGAGATTTTGGAAGGAGGAGTTACCGATCCACAGGGTGTGGAGTTGCTCTTTAATCATAGTTGCCAAGTCCGCTTATTTCAAGCGGCATTGGGCTTGTTTTTTCCTGGAGTCGCTTTTAAATTCGGTGAGCCGCTTGTGGCGGTTTTTTGTGCTTACCATGGGTGTTGCGTCGCTTATTTGGGCTTGTTTTGTGAAATGTACTCCTGAAGTTATTTTAAAGGTATTTTTGATGTTTCTCTGCACGCTTAATAAATATGCTGGTTTGGTGCTGATGTAGCTTTATTGTTTAAACTGCACAATACACTTATCAGACGGCACGATCCTGCATTACTCCGTTCTCTGCACTTTCTATCTTCACACACACACTGAACCCGCGTGCCTACGTCACGCTCTCTCTCGCGGTGCGTTCACTGACACTCTGTAATATACATGCACGAACACTGCTGTATACATTACAGTATTGTGACATCATTTTTGAACTTTGCATATAGTGACACCACATATATATCTTGTATCATTCAACTATGTTCGTTTTTAGCAAACAAAATGATAAATTAATGAAAATTACTTTCAAAGTGAGTTTAAAATTAAAAACCGTGTATCTTCACGGGACATCCGACTACACGCGAATGCAACATTGTTCTTTATTCTTTGTCTCTGTTCTTTATTCTTTGTCTAGACAAGACAACGCTAATGTGAGCTCTAAGTGGGGTAAATATGGAAAAAAATATAATAAAGATTGGGAGAAAGAGCGTGCTCTTCAAGACTGGATCCGACCACAGATGGGAGAAAAATGCAAAATGTATTTTTATTTTTTAGACTGAATACGTTCTTTTATGTATAATTTTGCTAGATATATGTAATGCCATAATAAATATGTTTATACTGTTTAAAACTGCCTTTTTTTACACAATGGGATGGGTTGCCAGCTGGGCTTTTTTTGGGCTTTTTTTGAAAGAGCGAGCCGCTTGTTTGTGCTTGTTTTGAAGGAGCTGATCGCTTCTTTCGGTCTGGAGATCTGGCAACCCTGTCTTTAATGTTCCTGACAGGGTTAGATTGAGTCGTGACTGAGGGGTGTGGCTGAGGAAACGGCGTCACCGTTTGGCTGCTGGTTGATGGAAAGCACGAGTTTAAGTAAAGTGGTAAAGTGCATGTCTTTGCAAAACGAGAAGACGTTTGTTTTCTCGTCTTCAGGAGGTAAAGCTTCACGATGAGTGGTGTCAACATCTGGCTTCCAGTGAAGGTCTCCTTTTTGAGACATTTTTTCTTCTGCAGGATAAAAAATGGTTTTGACCCCATAAACTTTTCAACCACTGCAGTTATTGACTCATGAGATGATTTCATCTGGACAGGGATGTGTGTGTGTGTGTGCGTGTGTGTGTGTGTGTGTGTGTGGGGGGGGGGGTGCTACTTTAAACGGCCTGTAATGACTGCAGAGAGATAAGATGATGTGTTTAAAGGTTAGATGCCACATTAGGTCCAATAAACCGTTCCTTCGCAGTGTTTCTGTAAGCATGACTAAGATTGGAAGTGGTCTCCAGCTACAAATACCTGGGTGTACACTTGAATGATAACCTCAGCTGGAGCAACAACACCACCAGCCTGATCAAGAAAGGTCATCAGAGACTCTACTTCCTCAGACGGCTGAGACGAGCCGGCCTGAGCAGCCCAGTTCTCACCTCGTTCTACAGGTGTGCAGTGGAGAGCATCCTGTGCTCCAGCATCAACGTGTGGCATGGAGGCTGCACAGTTGAAGAAAGAAAAGCTCTGCAGAGAGTGGTGAAGGCTGCACAGAAGTCTGTTGGAGTCAGTCTCCCCACCATCACAGACATTTACACCTCTAGATGCAGGAAAAGAGCCACCTGTATCATGAAAGACCTCACTCATCCAGCACACTCACTCTTTGCCCCACTCCCCTCAGGACGGAGGTTGAGGAGCATCAAGTGTAGAACCACTAGACTGAGGAACAGCTTCTACCCTGAGGCTGTTAGACTCATGAATAAATAAAAATAAAATTAAAATAAACACTGCAAAATATCACATCATGGTGATGCTGATATGTTTTCTTGTTGCTGTGTTCATCTGTGACCATCTGTGACCATCTGCTCATACAAACTCATGTTCGTGCTGCTGTTTATTCCCACTATATTAGGCTTAGTGTATTACTAGTTGATGTTTTTCTTAGTTAGTTCTCGATGTTATTACTGTTTTTCTCTTTCATTTGTTGTTGGATGTAACTGGGACCTCGTGTACATAATCTCGTTTTCATCTCATGTACCACATGCGGTGCAAATGACAATAAAGACTCTCTGACTCTGACTATCCAGTCTGGGCTTCAGAACATGCCTCGGCATGTTTGTTTGTTTGTTTGTTTGTTTGTTTACTTTAGCTTTGTCCACATTTCCAAAGGTCTGAGTGCTGCTGGAAGTTTCCAAGATTCCTAAAAGCCTCTTATTTAAAACGCATCTAAAAAATGTTAGAACACTTGTGTTGATGGATGGTTCATGTTGTGAAGATTGTTTCCTTATCTGTGGCGTGATAATTCAACGACCTTTGACCCCTGATAATCTTTGCAGAAGTTCTGCCAAACACAAACAGTTTTCTTAACGAGATCTCTGACCAGTTGGACAAAAGACACCATTTGAGAGATATGTCGGCTATAAAGCAGCACTGGAAAATGCTGTAAGCTGGTTAGTTTTTATAAATTTAAAATAATAATAATAATGTCACACGAGCATCGCAACGTTGTTTACAACTGACTGCATTCTGGGTAAGTGATGTAGGTGGGTGTCTTCAAGCTCCATCCAGTTTGAGCAGTCACTTCAGGCGACGTCTGACGTCCAGATCTTTAATTTGAACCGGAGCACGTGGACAGAGAAGAATGACTCAGCCTGCAGCTGAAGATGATGAAGACTGAACGATGAAGAGGAGGGAGTCCAGCAGAAGAGCAGCTGATGAGAGAGACGATGATGAAGACTGAACGATGAAGAGGAGGGAGTCCAGCAGAAGAGACTCTGCTGCAGAGAGCTCTGTTTTCTGTCACAAGCTTTTCACAAGTCTCTAAATGTGTTCTCGTTACTTACACATTCTGTTTATCCATCCATCCATCCATCCATCCATCCGTCATCTCCTGCTTGTCCTAACTTGGGGGGGGGGTGTTCTGGAGCTGATGTAAAGTGTGACTTGGTTCCACCTGGACCACAGAGTAATACACCACACCATCGCAGGATGTGCACAGTAGTCCGGTACCACCACAGAGATGGATGATGGATGTCGGGGGTTTGTGGGATGGCGTCCCAGCTTTAGCTTGTTTAGCATTAGCTCCGGAGCTAATATACTACAGATCACAAGTTCATCACATTTGATGGTTTCGACCCAAATATGTGCATAACGAAAAATGATTTCCCGACTTTTGACGCTGTGTGAGTTGATTTGAACTTGTCTCTATTCTATAATGTTAGTCATTTAGCTCTTATCTTTACTTACTGTGTATTTTCTGCTGTGTCCTTTGCTTGTTTTCCTGTACAGCACTTTGGTTGTCCTTGCTGCTGTTTTTAAGTGCTGGATAAATGAAGTGGTATGGTATGCTACCATAAGAACTAATAAAACATAACTTTATTGTCCAGCATTGTAACTTTTTTGTCTTGATTCCTTGTCTTAGTTGCCGCTGCAACCTATACACATCACCCAGAATGCATTGCACAAATATAATAATGGCGACATTCTTAGGTGAATATTTTAATAAATAACTTCTTTAATAATTAGGCGTTGTGTCAGAAATGGCAACTTTTTGTAGAACAGTAAAACAACATTTTGCAAACATGCAGGTAGTCAAGAGATCCCTTAATACCAGCAGACTGAGAGACAGCTCTGTTCATCAGGCAGTCAGGATGCTAAACACTCTGCCTGCTCTGCCCCCCCTCCCATTTGAACTGCCTTAACACTAAAACTTTCTCACACATTACCACACAACACAAAGATTTTAACACTGGACTCTGTGTCATCAAACGGGTTATTCACTAAACTCTCGGTCATGTGCTCATACAGTTTGCACTACTTCTCATACTTGCACTAATGTTTGTATTACATCACTGCCTATAATCATAATACTGTTTACATTCTCTGTTTACATTTATTAATACTGTTTACTTTTATTACTACTGCTTACATGTAACTACTACTGTTTACATTTACACTACTCTAATATCTACACCACTGCTGATACATATACAATGTGCTCTGAACGGTCTTATTTAGGGATGCCCAATGTGCCTTACTGCATATGCCACTTTTTGCCTCTATAACAACATCAACTACTACCTCATACATATACTGTGTACATTAACTCATACGCTGCTTTGCCACTTTGCAAATGTCAATGCTAGAAACCTTTAGTTTATTTTAGTTATACTTTTTATACTCTTTTTTTTATACTAGTATGCAAAAACTCAGGACAGTATTATGTTCATTAAATGTTTAATGTTTTAGTTTTAGAGTTGGTGTAAATTTTCATACTCTTATACCACTATGCAAAAAACTCAGGACAGTGTTAGTTTTACTATTTTATGCTTATGTCTATTATTATATGTTTCAGTGTTTCAATGTTTAGATGTTTACTGTTGCACCGAGGGACTGAGAGAAACGCAATTTCGGTCCTGTGTATGTCCTGTACAGTACATATTGCAGATCTGACAATAAAGTTGACTTTGACTTTGACTTTGACTTTGACGATGAACATCAATGATACAAATACATTAAACAATAAACAAAAGAAAAGAAAAAGTAGCAAAAACATTATAAGGTAGATGTACAAAAAAAAAATCAAAGACAGGAACATGTCTGCATTGGTTTTTGCCAGGATTCCAACAGATTCTGAAAACCATTTAGAGAGGTCAGGGCCGAGAGCTTCAGATCTTTTTGTAAGATATTCCATGAAGCAGGAGCAGAGTAGGAGAAGGCCCTTTTTCCAAGTTCAGTCCTCACTGATGGAACACTGCAGGTAATCATGTCCTGAGAGCGCACGCTGTAGCTGCACTCACGCAGAGACATGTAGGAGGAGATGTATGAGGGCAGCAGACCAAGAAGTGATTTAAAGATGAAAATGTACCAGTGGAAGAGTCTGTGTGAAGTTAATGATGTCCAGTTAACCAGTGAATACAGGGTGCAGTGGTGGGTACGATAATCACAGCCAGTTATGAATCTTAGTGCACCATGATAGACAACATCCAACATCTGCAGGTGCTTGTAGGAGCATTCATGTAGAGAATGTCACCGTAATCAATGGAGGGAAGGAAAGTCACAGATACAAGGCGTTTCCTAACATTCAGTGTTAGACATGATCTGTTTCTGAAAAAGAAACCCAGTTTAACTTTCAGTTTCTTTACTAGGTTTTCCACGTGGAGTTTAAAAGAGAGATGTGAATCAACCAGGATACCCAAATATTTATAGGAATCAACAAACTCAATAGGGACACCATTTGAGGATAAAATCAGAGGAAGATCTGCTGGGACCGACTTCCTACTTGAAAAAAACATCCCTTTTGTTTTATCAGCATTTAGGACCTGCAAACTGCGTCTGGACCTCCACTTCCTCTTTGATCGTTGTAGTTTGCCGTGAACCAATGACGTGGTCGACCTTTCTGTCGTCATTGTGGATCAGAGGATTCAGCACGAGCTGCACGGCACCACGAGAAACCGCCCACTTTGCATTGACGATCCCGCCCACCGCGCGGGGAAACGAGTCACGGTGGTTCTTCACCTCCACCTGAGAAGAACGGAGAAGAGGTGAACCACCTCGAGTCATTTATCAAAGCAAAGCGGCTTAAAGTTCTACCACGCCAGCTCTGAGCTCGGGTTTGATAAAACTAACGACCGTCTCAAATCAGGTTGAACAAACAAAAGACCATTCGTTGTTGATGTACATCCAATAATTAACCAGCGAGTTTGATCAAAATCTGTCCAGTGATTTATGGGATATTATGCTAACAGATGAGTGGTAGGTGATGTCCCTCATTGTTTTCTCTTCTCGCTCGTGGTCTGTTTAGATGTTCGAGTCAGCAGAAAGCTGTCTTGTGGTCCGAGCCGTTCCTTTTTCTTTCTCCTGGGTTATTATTTCCACACCTTGCTGTTGGCACTCCCACTCTGCTGCCAGAGGTTCAGCTGAGGTTTTCTCGTGGACGTGTTAATGGGCTTTTAATGGGTGCTGTAAATGTCAAAGTGCAGGAGGGAAACGGTCGACTGGAATCTAAAGATCGTATAGAAGTTGGAAGCTAGAAGAGCAGCAGCATTGTGATTTTTTTGTTGTCAGTTGTTGATCAACTCGGCCTCAGAGTTTTGATGCTGATCTGAAGCTCGGATCAAGTGCAGAGGACGATGTTGAATATGGAGCTACAAGAAAACAAATACACAGAGAAGGTTGATGAATGTAGTGAAGGAGGATCTGCACAGGGTTGGTGTGATAGAGAAGCTTGCTGGGAGAAGGAGACCAATGACCTGCTGTGGACAAGGGCGTAGATTTCATCTCATTATTGGGGGGGGGGATAAACAGGGAAATTTTTTAAGAGCAATTTTGGGGGGGTCGGCAAAGTTAAAGTGAAATGTAATGCAAAATGTACAGAGGGAAGTTTATCCAAACTGCATGCATATACTATGCAGAATAATCAGCAATAATATTGATTTAAATGGCATGTTTTTAGTAGTCTTAAATTTTTTTTTATATATATATATATAAATGTTTCTGTTCAGTGCCCTGAGATTACTTCTTTTTTGAGTTGACGCTATATAAATAAACCGCATTGAATTGGATCTTAAAACATCTTTACTCGGCACACATGACAGTTTAGGTCAAAATACTATCATTTTAAAGCCACAGAACTATAGTTCATAATTTATTATCTGGCAACCCGACTGACATGGAAACTACAGCATTTTTCATGTAAACCAGCTTATTTTTTGTTTATTACCCCCAATAAACATAGAAAAAACACTAATGTTTCCACTGATTGTTCTCGTGTAAACGGGGTCTTATAGTAGGTAGATCACTTTGCACAATACAGTACATCTTATATACTTCGTTTATTTTTCTCTTTTGCATACATGTTGTAATTTAGATTTCTCGTCTCGTATTAAGAGACAACAAATCAATGTTTAGGCATAATTTTATTCATTAAAGTATTTCTTCTCCTTGAAAACTGTTTTCTTTATAAGCTTTAAGATTGTGGGAAGGTGTTGTACCAGATTATCAGTGACACTGACCACAGCAATCTATGAATACAAGCCAAACTGAAATTTAAACAATATTTAGAGGGGACCCATTTTGCAAAATTCTCATTTTGCCACTTGTCATTTATTTGTCGTCTATAGTACTGCAGATTGAACACATTAAATTTTTTATAAGAGTAATGAGTGTCACTATTGTACTGATTAATATTACTATTAACAGAGACATTCATAGATAAAATAATAATTAAACACCATTTGTTTACGGAGCAGACTGCTTTGAATTTAACTCTATTGCAGAACTCTCATCTTGAGCAAGATGACGTTTGTGTTGTTTCTTGAACATGTGCACAGAAAAGAGGTGGTAAATAAGGCATTTTTAAAATTTATCTGGCAACCCTGGGCTCAGCTGCATTCATTGTGCATGCAGCGACTGCATGATCACAGTTACGTCCAAACTGGTGAATAACGTCTCTTTGGACCCTGGATTTTATTAGTTTTGCTCCTGCATGCTGAAAAAGGGTGAGTAGCAGAAAAACACTCAGCTCTCTGACATTATTTAAAACTGTTGTTAGTGCAAAAAAACTTCGGACTGCAGCGCTGCGTGTGTGCAACTTCACACAGGGAGAAGTTCACACCTTCGGGGGTGGGGGAGCGGGGATGGGGTTTCCCTGAAAATCTCTCAGACCTGGTTTGAGAGAATGAGGGTTGAGGGGCAGCACGGTGGCACAACTGGTAGAGCTGCTGCCTCTCAGCGAGCAGGTCCCAGGTTCAAATCCCGGCCCGGGGGCCTTTCTGGGTGGAGTTTGCATGTTCTCTCCGTGCATGCGTGGGTTTTCTCCGGGTGCTCCGGTTTCCTCCCACAGTCCAAAAACATGCATGTTAGGCTGATTGGTAACTCTAAATTGACCCTGGGTGTGAGTGAGACAGGTCCCTCTTGTAAATGAGTCCCTGTGGCTCAACGAGGCTAGCCTGTATAAATAAAGGTTGAATGAATGGCTGCCCTGTATGTCAATCAAGTGACGGGATGTTTGACAGGCTGACAAAAAAAAAATTATGTCACGCTGCGATCGACCAGTACTACCTCAGCGATCGACCAGTAGATCGTGATCGACGTAATGAGCACCCCTGCATTGGACTAAACCACTTGCCAACAGGGAAGGGGGAGGCAAAATTTCCTTCTTTTTTTTTCTTAGATTAATGGAGGATTTTTCTCTTTTTTGCCTTTTTATATTTATATTGTTTAAATACACAGTTTACTTTATTGAATTATTGGGGGGTGGGGGAGTGGCAAATCTACACTTCCCCCAGTTAGGGGGGGTGGGATTTACGCCTATGGCTGTGGAGACCCTTGAAGGCACCAGCTGGAGGAAGAAGGTTCAGTCTCTCAGAATCAGCCTTTATTGTCATGGCACAGAAGCACAACAGTTTCATTTCAGTACAGCCCGTCCAAAGAAACAACTAAACAACATCATGGGTAGACGGGTGCCTGAGGCTGCAGCCTTATGAGAGGTGCTGCCTCTTTCGTAAGATAAGGAAAAGGGAACACGAGGAAAGAAAAACTCACTTTGTCCCTACAGGACACAGTGTGAAAGTTGCGAAACTAAACCTCAGCACAAAACAAATGGCAACATAAAGATGACATCAGACCTATGCATGTGGAGGGAGGCCAGTGAAGACTGTAACGGGTAGTGGGAGCAACAGGAGCAGAGCATCTTGTTCACATAACATCCAGGAGAATTAGCCTTCCAAGGCCGACACGGGGAGCAACATTCAGATCACAGTTGTTTTGGTCAGGCCCACTCCATTTAATTTCTGTCTGCCTTACAGTCTCACTGGTACATCTCACTGATCAAGAACATTTGATCAGTTGCGTTGAGAGACCAGCTGACCAGATCCATAATTTACAATTCGAAAGACATGCAAAGAGAGGCTCCAAAAGATTCCCCAGACAAAGAGCAGAAGCAGGAAAAGGAGCGGGAGAAAAAGGGTCCGTCTTCACCGCTTCAATATGCTGGTGAAGATTCTCAGTCATCCAGGACATGATAAAATAAAATAAAAGTTCAAATTCTCAGTCATCCAGGACATGATAAAATAAAATAAAAGTTCAATACAGAAACAACTGGACTTTATTTGTAACAGAAGACATTCATTCGCTCTTCATCCGAGGAGCTTTCTCAATTCTGACGGGAGAAAAAACTTTCTTCTCTTCAGGAAGTTGCAGCCGCAACTATTAACAAACATTCAACCAATCCCTGCAGATTTAGCTAATTCTTCATATTTTAATCAATCACCTACATGCTTCCTCAAAATTTCCCCATCACTCCCTGCTTATTTTTATTTCCTGGAAGTTGAACCTGCCAGATGGAAGCATGTTAGGCCTCATCACAGCCAAAATGCCAAAATAAAATAAGAAAAACATAAAGAACGCGTGAGAAATATTTTCTCCAGGATTCAGTTTGACCCATCAGGTCCCTGGAGGTGCTGCTTGTCCAGTTTGGTGAACTTTGATTCGTATTAATGAAAGTTTTTTTACACGACTTCTGATCATTGACTGATTGTGACAACAGACAACTGCTTGCCTGATGGAACTTCATTTCAGAGCACGCTGTAGTCGTTTTATTTTCTAGACATGTCAGGAGTCCCATCCACCGCCGGTCAAAATGAACGGGTTGTTTGCCCAAAAAGGAGGCAGGAGTGTTTCAGTGAGGCAAAGTACCCGGACATGGTGCCCCTCAGGTCAGGAACTTCCTGTGTGATCAAAGAAACAGGAAGCAGATGGCGTAATTCCTCCAGAGCGAGCACCACTGCGGTTGAGGATGTCTCGGGGTCTCCATGAAGGAATGTGACCAGAGCAACAACAGCTCTGGGGCCCGGGTCATGCCAGTCAGCTCCTTGTTGGGGGAACCAGTTGGCTCTTACCCAGAGCTATTTAAAGCTAGTTGCAGGAACTGGCACCCCCCACGTATCATCCAAAAGGACTGGCGTGGACAGAAAGACGAGCGGGGGACTTGTTTGCTTTAACCTTTGCCTTCCCGTCAGAAAAGTCCCAGGTTTGATGACAGCAGCGTTTAACAGAACATTAGTCTGTAGGAAGAGGATTTACTCCTCCTGTTTTCTGATTGCATGGTACTGGGTTAAAGTCCACAACTTGCTCTAAAGCCAGACTGGATTCTCTCTGAAGAATCAGCTGGTTAGACTTTTGAGCTGAGACCTTGTAATCCAGTTGATAAACCCATAAACAGAGCACCTACACAGTTGTTGATACGTGGCTCGGCACCGCTGTCCCTCGGGTCTGTTGAACTTGGCCTGGCTCAACCGTTGGATGTCGGCTGGTGAAAAACAGACAAAGGAGAGGATGGGATCAGAACTTCGTGGAGAATTAAATAACTTCCCCTGGGTCTGGACAGAGCATGTGATGTTTTCATCAAGTGTTTCTGTCTTAACAATAATCACACAAGGTCGCCAGCTTTAACTTTTGCCTCCATCTCACTCTGTCATCACTCCAACTACAGTATTTTCGGGACTATAGGTCGCACCTTTATATAAGTCGCTTTGTCCAATTATTGTCAATAAATTGGAAAAATCCATAAACAGGTCGCACCTTTATATAAGTCGCATCTATTATGAGTCATCGCGTCATTTGCCCTGCTGAAAATGATGACCACAGAAGCATGCACGGAAGGACTTTTCACGAGATTAACACGGTAAAAACAATTTTTTGCTGAAAATTATAGCAAACATGTGTCTTAGCTTAACCGTTCCTTAATAAATTCACGTAATGGTCAAATCTGCTGGATTTAAATTGTTTCGCTTTGAAAAAGTACAAGGAAAAACACTAAGCTAACCGCGACACATTTACGTCTATAAAACATCGAATTTTATCTCAAATAACTCCAACAGCTAACAGTTTGTAAATGTACATCAGTGATTACTTTCTGTAAGTTTGAAAAAAAATCTGCTGTGTGGTTTATGAGCTATTTGCTCAAACGTACAAGGAAAAATCAACTAAGCTAACCGCGACACATTTACATCTATAAAACATTGAATTTTATCTCAAACATCTCATAAAGCTAATCAGTTGTAAATATCCATCTTACTTTCTGTAAGTTTGATCAACATCTGTCCTGTGGTTCTTGACCTATTATGCTAACAAACACGAGCTAACAGCGAAGTAGCTAGTTCATACCTCCAGAGCAGGAGGCCGGGCTGTGACAGAGTGAATCCGACCAGAGGAGGCTCTCGTCGGATACATGAGGTGGGAACGGTCGGTGTACCCTAGTGGACAAAGGTGGTACTGCACAATTTTTGCCAAAATGGAAAAACTGTCATATTTGAGCCAAAAATTCATCTAAAAATATGGGAAAAAAATCCATGAACAAGTCTCGCCTCTCTATAAGTCGCAGGGCATGCAAATTAGGCAAAAAGATGCAACTTATAGTCCGGAAAAAACGGTACCTCCATGTCCTTTTAAAGCTGTTTTTCCATTGATAAGTGTGACGCCACTCTGCTCTCGTCGTATCAGTTCTACTCGAGTGGAGATGATTTGCCACTGTGATCTGTTTCCTGCTCGAGGCAGGGTCATCAATGCAAAGTGGACTGTATTGTAACTGGTCATTGTGTTTGAGCCGCTCCACCATTTGTCCCATTGTGGTCCTTAATCATCCTATAATTGGACTCAAGTTTCTTTAGCTTATCCCAACACTGATTATAAGTCCAGGTGTAGCCATGCTACAACAACATCTTTGAGAACTCTCCTCAAATAGGCTCATTTCTTGTGGCGCCGTCCAGCTCACGCTGAATCCTAACGTCGGTCAATAAAGTTAAGAAGGTCTGTTCCTCATCACTGGTCCATGGCACTATTTCTGGAACTTCATACCAGAAACTAATACAAACAACACACACGCAACACAGACAGGAAGTGGAGGTTCAGATGTAGCTTTCAGTTTGCTGGGCAGGTCACCCGGTGATGTAGCTCCACTGGCCAATCAACAGCTGCTGTCTAAATGTCAAAATCGTCTCCTCAGAGTAGTCCACAGAAACCAGGATGAGTGGGGGTGGGTACTGGCAGTGGGCCCTTAAGGGGAGTTTGAGATTATCATCGTTGAATGTTCCCATACAACAGGGGTGTCAAAGTCAAATACACCGAGGGCCAAAAAAACAAATTTGCTACAAGCCAAGGGCCGGACTGGTTCAATGTTTATTATAAGGAGGTGATATAAGAATTTTTTCTTCTTCCTGCACTCTTTTCATTCAATGTTTTTTTTTTTGATGAATTTGTTTTATTTCGTCTCTTTAAATGAATGAACAAATGGATTAAATAAAATATTAAATAGCTTTACATCTAAGTTCTAAGCATAAATCAACACAGACATGTTCCTGATTTTATTATTTTACTTTGTTTTATAATGTAGCTGTTTATAACAAATATATTATGAATAAATAATAAAAAACTCCACTAGATAATTACTAGAATAAATATTTCATAATAATGATGTGGAGAGGATGGCTGTAAGGGGAGAAGGGAGGCCATCACAAACAAAACAAAAAAACATCCAGGGAGCCATAAATAATGAATTTGCGGGCCGGATCTGGCCCGCGGGCCGGCACTTTGACATATGTGCCATACAATAACGGAATTAGTTCTGTACATTTAACCCATCACACATGAGATACTGCCAGGTGGAGCAGTGGGCAGCTGTGTCAAGTCAGATTTATTTATAAAGGACATTTAAAACAGAAGCTGTTACCAAATTTAGAGCAATTAGGGATTAGGCGTCTTGTTCAGAGACACCATGTGGGAATGGCTGCTGGGAGTTGAACCGCGACCTTCTGGTCCTGAGTCGGCTGCCCTACCTCTGCCCAGTGGTGCAGAACCGTTTAGAGTTGAGACAGTGGCAAAGAGCCATAACTGCATCCATATATCTCATATAACCTTGTGACAAGGTTGAATATCTGCTCTTTGTCCTTCTACTGGCAGCTGCAATGTCCTGCCAGTATACCCACTGTCCCTCCTCTGGACATGTCCAAACCACTGTCCCTCCTCTGGACATGTCCAAACCACTGTCCCTCCTCTGGACATGTCCAAACCACTGTCCCTCCTCTGGACATGTCCAAACCACTGTCCCTCCTCTGGACATGTCCAAACCATCTCAGTGTGTCCTCCCTAACTTTATCTCCCAGTTGTTCAACATGTGCTGTACCTCTGATGATCTCATTCCTGATCTTATCCATCCTTGTCACTCCTAAGGAGAACCTCAACATCTTCATTTCTGCTACTTCCAGTTCTGTCTCCTGTCTTTTTGTCCATGTCTCTGTCTCCAGACCATACAACATAGCTGGTCTCACCACTGTCTTGTAAACTTTTCCTTTGACCTTTGCTGACACCTTTTTGTCACAAATCACTCCTGAAACTTTTCTCCATCCACTCCATCCTGCCTGGACTCTCTTCTTCACCTCTTTACCACACTCCTCTTCTGTTCTCCTGGACAGGCAGCTGTTTTTAATCATGATGGAGTAAAACCTGTTACAGATGGTCTCTGCTGCAGGACATCTCACCTCTGTGTCATCACTCAACACTTCCTCCTAATGTTCACGATTCACATTAAACTCCTCATCAGCAAACTCAACTCTTTATGACCCCCGAGGTCTTCATATCAACTTTATAATCAGAAATATCAACAAGTCAGTCCGTTTTACAGTTACTGAGGTCAAATTTGAAAACAGATTTCTCGTGGCTCAATGAGACTACCTGTATGAATAAAGGGTAAATAACAACAACAACAAAAATAATAATAATAATTTGGTGTGGTAGTAGCTGAGAATCCTGACTCTGAGCACCAACTTCTCATACAAGGTCATCGTTTTAATTTAAAAATGTACAAGCTGCTGGACAATATGTAATCAAGGAATGTTTTGTGACGTGTGCTGTTACTTTGACTGTCGTTTCCAGTCACCATGGCAACATAATTTGCAAACAAAGACGCCGTTTTCCTGTATGTTTTGATAAAAGTTGTAGAGATGGAGAGAACCGGGATAGTTTTTCTTTAGACGTTCTGCAACGTGCGCTCTTCAGGAACGCTCCAACATGACCCACGTGACTGTTAAAGAACCGTCTTCTTCTTTCACAGGACGTGTGGGACTCAACTTCCATCGTCCTGGAGCGGACCACGTCATGACGCTGAACGGTGAGTCACGTTTTAGGTATTCATACCTGCTTTGGTTTTTACAGATGAGTCACAGACGCTTTTATCGTCTGGGTTCGAACAGTAATCAGGAATGAGAGGAATTTCATGATTAGCGTGTCCTCACCACCACGCTTTGTGTCAGATGGTTTTTTAAAGAGGAACTTACCCCACTGTGAAACAATAGCTCCGCCCCAAGACAAGATTTAAAAAATGCAACAAAGTGGGTGTGCCAAGAGACACCGCCTAAAGCAGGGGGAGGTGGTGGGGGGTTAGAGCGAGGAGGTGTGGCCAGGACGAGAGACCGAGACATGCAGCTAGCATTAGCATAATTTATGCAACATGGAGAGTTACGTTAGTGAAGTGGAGGACTTTTCACCCCATCCCTCACCAGAAGCTGAGAGAGACTTGTAGCACAGCGGCCCTGAGCCTGGGCCAATAAATATACTGCTAACCTGAAAATGATATCGATCAGCGGTGCTTGTGCATTTATGTTACAGACTGTCAGTGAACGCACCGCGAGAGCGGGTATGAGACAGAAAGGAAAAGTGCAGAGAACGGAGCAATGAAGGGCTGTGCTGTATGAGAAAGTGTATCGTGCGGTTTAAACAATAAAGCGACGTCGGCTCCAAAACCGTATGTTTATTAAGCGTGCAGTGAAACATCACACTCACAATGCTAATGCTACGTTGCTATCGCTAATCCAACTCCCGATCTCTGCAGGGGAGTGGCTCTGCTTGAACCTTTTATACTCACGCAGCAGAGGATGTGACGACAGAGTGTACAAGACACGTCAGAGTGAACAGTCGTTGACCAATATGTAAATTAGGCTGCAGTACCACAGTTCAACCCATAGGGTTACCGTAAACACGTTTTTAGACCAAATATTGCCGATTTGAACAAATACGCACAAAACATGAAAATTAACACAGACATAGTGCTATACAACATTTTACACACATTCTAAGGAGTTAAAAAAGTAAAATTTGGGGTAAGTTCCTCTTTAAAGACCAGGACCCCCTGACACAAGGTACGCACCTCTATTCACACTTGACCTGGAAATAGTTTAAAAATACCCCGACATGTAAGACTAGATTCCCCTTCGGTGGACAGACGGGGTCAGGGAGGGGACCATGAACGCCACAAAGTTTTCTTGCCTTTTTTTATTTTTTGGCGGCCCTCAATCCTCTTTAATCCTCCTCCGTTTGATTCATGTTAACTGGCTGGTGATCAAACCAGATCAGTTACGTCATCGGTTGCAGGTTTGGACGTGGACGTTTTTTCCTTGTAAAAGCGTCTTGCAGCTGTCGTCATCGTCACATGGTGTTGAGCTTGTTTTGACTCAGGCTGATGAGAAATGGACGTCATGGCATCTTACTGAGCCAGACGCATATCTCTTCAGATGTTTCAGGTTTGTCGGAGGTGAATTTCCACTGTTCTTGAAAGAAGCCGTGGTGTCAGCGTTGACACCCTCTTACAACTCCTCTCTGTGAAGTATGGGGATGTGACTGGATTGCAACAAATTCTGACACCTTCGTTGTGAAGGCAGTTATGTTGCTACGTCCTTAGTGCTGACCAAACAGGGTTTCTGTTAGTCTTCCTGGGACACTCTACCACGATCTGTTTGCAAATCTTGTATGTCACGATAAGATAAGACTTTACTGATCCTGCAGGAAATTGTTGTGCCAGAGTTTCAGTGCAAAAGAACGAGGAATCACACAAGATATAAAAAATAACAGTGAATATATATTAAAAAACAAAAATTCAGGATGCAGGTCTGTGTTAGAAGATCACACCAGATCAGCGCAATGCTTTCGCCGCAGGTATCGCACCTGTTCCCTCGACCATGTCCCAGTCAAAGTCTAGTCTGGGAATGAGGCTCAAGTGGCCAGTCCTGCTTCAAATTCTCAACTATCAAAACCACACAGGACCCAGATACGGAGCCACCATGACCTTGCTACGGAGGTTTTGTTCATGCTCAAACCAGTGATGAACTAAGGTCCCTCCACTGAATTCTTACTACCGTACATGCCTGAGGCCTCACTAAGACCCTGCAAAGACCATCAGCATGTGGTTGTTGTGTTTTATTTTAGCCGCGTTGTCGTCTATCTACCAAAGCAGAGTCAGGTCCTCTGGATGATTCTTCTTGTTGGAACGTTTCATCTTTTATCCAGAGGACTTCTTCAGTCTGAGGAGCTGCAACAAACTCAGTCTTATGAATAGCACCTGCTCATAACTTTATAAATCAAACTCCACACTCTGCTCTTTGAACTGAGAAAGCTCCTTGCACGAGAAGCGAAACGTCTTCTGTCACAAATAAAGTCCAGTTGTTTTTGTGTTGAACTTTTTTTAAATTCTCACAGTGGATCAACCAGTTGGCTGATGACAGCCAGAACCAGCTGCTCACATGATCAAGGAGGACCATCAGCCTAACGATGGATCGTTAGCACCCTGATGGTTGTTTGCTATTCACAGAGGGCTGAGTGATACTAGCAATAACAGCATTGTAAGAGGGGGACAGTTGAACCCGGAGGCCTCCACCTCTGTTTAATGATGGACGGTTTCTTTTCACAAAGATGGCCTCCTTTACTCCTCTCTCAAACCATTGTTCCTCTCTATCAAGGATGTGAACATCTTCATCCCTGAAAGAGTGACCTCTGACCTGGAGATGAGTGTAGACTGCAGAGTCCTGACCTGATGATGTTGATCTTCTGTACTGGTTCATCCTTTTGGCCAGTGGCTGTTTAGTTTCCCAGATGTAAGACTGATCACCCTCCTGACACTGAACAGAATCAGTTGGGAGTCATTTTGTTGAAGGTGATGCAGACTGAGGTGTAGAAGTAGCTGGAGACGCCTCTGAGGTTTATTGTTGTTCTCTTGACATCACAGCTGAGTTACAGTCGAGGCTTTAATAAACATTGAAGCCACAGGAACCACCAGACGTTTCTCCTCAGCCCCTCGTGCTTCTTCAGTCTCTCTCGTGTTTTGTTGCCTGCTGAGGCGTCTGACAGGTTCCCAGCTCAGTCCTCGTCATGTGGCCCGGGTTGCTAGGTGACTTTGTTTTTACCGACGCCGAGATGGCGAGTGGCAGAGAGACTGACCGCTCTCTCTCAGATCGGAGAGCAGGATCTGTTTTAATGAAAACGTAGCCAGGGAGAAAATATAGACTTGCTTTAGAGACCCAGTCTCACAATGTGAAGACCTGAACTGGTTTAGAGGCACGGAGCTTGTTTTAGTGATGGGTGAGAGGCACGGAGCAGCCGCTCCTGCTGTTAGCTGACATTCAACAGCTTTCTGTGGTTTCATTTGAAAACAGCACGACTGTGACAGATTATGTGTGTTTTAGAGATTAGGTCAACATTTAAACATAATCCTTAACCAAGATTAATTACCGTAATTTTATAGTTAAACCTGAATTCTACTGAGTGTGCACGTTCCCACAGCGTTCTGGCTGTTTATTTTACGTCACAGCAGTCATCGTGCAGTATGAAGTGTCACTGGGCTGCTGGGTGAAGAGCATTCATAAGGGAGTCTCTAAAAGGTCTTATAACAGTCACAAGGGAGTCTCTAAAAGGTCTTATAACAGTCACAAGGGAGTCTCTAAAACAGGGGTCACCAACATGGTGCCCGCGGGCACCCGGGTGCCCCCAAGGACCATTTGAGGTGCCCTCCGACCTGTTCTAAAAATAGCACAACTCACTACTGTAAGCTGCATTTAAATTTTCATTGTATTCAGTTGTTATTCTTTTTTTGTATTTATATATATTTTAAAATGTCTATCTTAAAAATACGTTCTAAAAATATGTTTATTATACATTTTTTTTCAATTTATGCTTTATTTCCAAAGAGTTTATCAAACTGGTGCCCTTTGTATGACTCCGTACCCACGAAGTAGCTCTCAGTTTCAAAAAGGTTGGTGACCCCTGCTCTAAAAGGTCTCAAAACAGTCACAAGGGAGTCTCTAAAAGGTCTCAAAACCATCACAAGGGAGTCTCTAAAAGGTCTTATAACAGTCGCAAGGGAGTCTCTAAAATGTCTTATAACAGTCACAAGGGAGTCTCTAAAAGGTCTTATAATAGTCACAAGGGAGTCTCTAAAAGGTCTCAAATAGTCAGAAGGAAGTCTCTAAAAGGTCTCAAAATGTCACAAGTGAGTCTCTAAAAGGTCTCAAAATAGTCACAAGGGAGTCTCAAAACAGTCACAAGGGAGTCTCTAAAAGGTCTCAAAACCGTCACAAGGTAGTCTCTAAAAGGTCTTATAACAGTCACAAGGGAGTCTCTAAAGGTCTCAAAACCGTCACAAGGGAGTCTCTAAAAGGTCTTATAATAGTCACAAGGAGTCTCTAAAAGGTCTTATAATAGTCACAAGGGAGTCTCTAAAAGGTCTCAAAACATCACAAGGGAGTCTCTAAAAGGTCTTATAACAGTCACAAGGGAGTCTCTAAAAGGTCTTATAACAGTCACAAGGGAGTCTCTAAAAGGTCTCAAAACAGTCACAAGGGAGTCTCTAAAAGGTCTCAAAACCATCACAAGGGAGTCTCTAAAAGGTCTTATAACAGTCACAAGGGAGTCTCTAAAAGGTCTTATAACAGTCACAAGGGAGTCTCTAAAAGGTCTTATAACAGTCAAAAGGGAGTCTCTAAAAGGTCTCAAAACAGTCACAAGGGAATCTCTAAAAGGTCTCAAAATAGTCACAAGGTAGTCTCTAAAAGGTCTCAAAACAGTCACAGGAGAGTCTTTAAAAGGTCTCAAAATAGTCACAAGGGAGTCTCTAAAATGTCTTATAACAGTCACAAGGGAGTCTCTAAAAGGTCTCAAAACAGTCACAAGGGAATCTCTAAAAGGTCTCAAAACAGTCACAAGGGAGTCTTTAAAAGGTCTCAAAATAGTCACAAGGGAGTCTCTAAAATGTCTTATAACAGTCACAAGGGAGTCTTTAAAAGGTCTCAAAATAGTCACAAGGGAGTCTCTAAAATGTCTTATAACAGTCACAAGGGAGTCTATAAAAGGTCTCAAAATAGTCACAAGGGAGTCTCTAAAAGGTCTCAAACAGTCAGAAGGAAGTCTCTAAAAGGTCTCAAAATAGTCACAAGGGAGTCTCTAAAAGGACTCAAAATAGTCACAAGAGAGTCTCTAAAAGGTCTCAAAACAGTCACAAGGAAGTCTCTAAAAGGTCTCAAAACAGTCACAAGGGAGTCTCTAAAAGGTCTTATAATAGTCACAAGGGAGTCTCTAAAAGGTCATAACAGTCACAAGGGAGTCTCTAAAAGGTCTCAAAACAGTCACAAGGGCATCTCTAAAAGGTCTCAAAATAGTCACAAGGGAGTCTTTAAAAGGTCTCAAAACAGTCACAAGGGAGTCTCTAAAAGGTCTCAAAATAGTCACAAGGGAGTCTCTAAAAGGTCTCAAAACAGTCACAAGGACATCTCTAAAAGGTCTCAAAATAGTCACAAGAGAGTCTCTAAAAGGTCTCAAAACAGTCACAAGGAAGTCTCTAAAAGGTCTCAAAACAGTCACAAGGGAGTCTCTAAAAGGTCTCAAAATAGTCACAAGGGAGTCTCTAAAAGGTCTTATAACAGTCACAAGGGAGTCTCTAAAAGGTCTCAAAATAGTCACAAGGAAGTCTCTAAAAGGTCTCAAAACATCACAAGGGAGTCTATAAAAGGTCTTATAACAGTCACAAGGGAGTCTCTAAAAGGTCTTATAACAGTCACAAGGGAGTCTCTAAAAGGTCTCAAAACAGTCACAAGGGAGTCTCTAAAAGGTCTCAAAACCATCACAAGGGAGTCTCTAAAAGGTCTTATAACAGTCACAAGGGAGTCTCTAAAAGGTCTTATAACAGTCACAAGGGAGTCTCTAAAAGGTCTTATAACAGTCACAAGCGAGTCTCTAAAAGGTCTCAAAACAGTCACAAGGGAATCTCTAAAAGGTCTCAAAATAGTCACAAGGGAGTCTCTAAAAGGTCTCAAAACAGTCACAGGAGAGTCTTTAA
Source organism: Garcialebias charrua (assembly GCA_038048925.1). NCBI lineage: Eukaryota > Metazoa > Chordata > Actinopteri > Cyprinodontiformes > Rivulidae > Garcialebias > Garcialebias charrua. Next base: position 22,793 of record JBBPBX010007760.1, on the reverse strand, counting down.
AAGGTCTCAAAATAGTCACAAGGGAGTCTCTAAAATGTCTTATAACAGTCACAAGGGAGTCTCTAAAATGTCTTATAACAGTCACAAGGGAGTCTCTAAAAGGTCTCAAAACAGTCACAAGGGAATCTCTAAAAGGTCTCAAAACAGTCACAAGGGAGTCTCTAAAAGGTCTTATAACAGTCACAAGGGAGTCTCTAAAAGGTCTTATAACAGTCACAAGGGAGTCTCTAAAACAGGGGTCACCAACATGGTGCCCGCGGGCACCCGGGTGCCCCCAAGGACCATTTGAGGTGCCCTCCGACCTGTTCTAAAAATAGCACAACTCACTACTGTACTAAGCTGCATTTAAATTTTCATTGTATTCAGTTGTTATTCTTTTTTTGTATTTATATATATTTTAAAATGTCTATCTTAAAAATACGTTCTAAAAAAATATGTTTATTATACATTTTTTTTCAATTTATGCTTTATTTCCAAAGAGTTTATCAAACTGGTGCCCTTTGTATGACTCCGTACCCACGAAGTAGCTCTCAGTTTCAAAAAGGTTGGTGACCCCTGCTCTAAAAGGTCTCAAAACAGTCACAAGGGAGTCTCTAAAAGGTCTCAAAACCATCACAAGGGAGTCTCTAAAAGGTCTTATAACAGTCACAAGGGAGTCTCTAAAAGGTCTTATAACAGTCACAAGGGAGTCTCTAAAAGGTCTTATAACAGTCACAAGGGAGTCTCTAAAAGGTCTCAAAATAGTCACAAGGAAGTCTCTAAAAGGTCTCAAAACGTCACAAGTGAGTCTCTAAAAGGTCTCAAAACAGTCACAAGGGAGTCTCTAAAAGGTCTTATAACAGTCACAAGGGAGTCTCTAAAAGGTCTCAAAACCATCACAAGGGAGTCTCTAAAAGGTCTTATAACAGTCACAAGGGAGTCTCTAAAAGGTCTCAAAACCATCACAAGGGAGTCTCTAAAAGGTCTTATAACAGTCACAAGGGAGTCTCTAAAAGGTCTCAAAATAGTCACAAGGAAGTCTCTAAAAGGTCTCAAAACATCACAAGGGAGTCTCTAAAAGGTCTTATAACAGTCACAAGGGAGTCTCTAAAAGGTCTTATAACAGTCACAAGGGAGTCTCTAAAAGGTCTCAAAACAGTCACAAGGGAGTCTCTAAAAGGTCTCAAAACCATCACAAGGGAGTCTCTAAAAGGTCTTATAACAGTCACAAGGGAGTCTCTAAAAGGTCTTATAACAGTCACAAGGGAGTCTCTAAAAGGTCTTATAACAGTCAAAAGGGAGTCTCTAAAAGGTCTCAAAACAGTCACAAGGGAATCTCTAAAAGGTCTCAAAATAGTCACAAGGTAGTCTCTAAAAGGTCTCAAAACAGTCACAGGAGAGTCTTTAAAAGGTCTCAAAATAGTCACAAGGGAGTCTCTAAAATGTCTTATAACAGTCACAAGGGAGTCTCTAAAAGGTCTCAAAACAGTCACAAGGGAATCTCTAAAAGGTCTCAAAACAGTCACAAGGGAGTCTTTAAAAGGTCTCAAAATAGTCACAAGGGAGTCTCTAAAATGTCTTATAACAGTCACAAGGGAGTCTTTAAAAGGTCTCAAAATAGTCACAAGGGAGTCTCTAAAATGTCTTATAACAGTCACAAGGGAGTCTATAAAAGGTCTCAAAATAGTCACAAGGGAGTCTCTAAAAGGTCTCAAACAGTCAGAAGGAAGTCTCTAAAAGGTCTCAAAATAGTCACAAGGGAGTCTCTAAAAGGACTCAAAATAGTCACAAGAGAGTCTCTAAAAGGTCTCAAAACAGTCACAAGGAAGTCTCTAAAAGGTCTCAAAACAGTCACAAGGGAGTCTCTAAAAGGTCTTATAATAGTCACAAGGGAGTCTCTAAAAGGTCATAACAGTCACAAGGGAGTCTCTAAAAGGTCTCAAAACAGTCACAAGGGCATCTCTAAAAGGTCTCAAAATAGTCACAAGGGAGTCTTTAAAAGGTCTCAAAACAGTCACAAGGGAGTCTCTAAAAGGTCTCAAAATAGTCACAAGGGAGTCTCTAAAAGGTCTCAAAACAGTCACAAGGACATCTCTAAAAGGTCTCAAAATAGTCACAAGAGAGTCTCTAAAAGGTCTCAAAACAGTCACAAGGAAGTCTCTAAAAGGTCTCAAAACAGTCACAAGGGAGTCTCTAAAAGGTCTCAAAATAGTCACAAGGGAGTCTCTAAAAGGTCTTATAACAGTCACAAGGGAGTCTCTAAAAGGTCTCAAAATAGTCACAAGGAAGTCTCTAAAAGGTCTCAAAACATCACAAGGGAGTCTATAAAAGGTCTTATAACAGTCACAAGGGAGTCTCTAAAAGGTCTTATAACAGTCACAAGGGAGTCTCTAAAAGGTCTCAAAACAGTCACAAGGGAGTCTCTAAAAGGTCTCAAAACCATCACAAGGGAGTCTCTAAAAGGTCTTATAACAGTCACAAGGGAGTCTCTAAAAGGTCTTATAACAGTCACAAGCGAGTCTCTAAAAGGTCTCAAAACAGTCACAAGGGAATCTCTAAAAGGTCTCAAAATAGTCACAAGGGAGTCTCTAAAAGGTCTCAAAACAGTCACAGGAGAGTCTTTAAAAGGTCTCAAAATAGTCACAAGGGAGTCTCTAAAATGTCTTATAACAGTCACAAGGGAGTCTCTAAAATGTCTTATAACAGTCACAAGGGAGTCTCTAAAAGGTCTCAAAACAGTCACAAGGGAATCTCTAAAAGGTCTCAAAACAGTCACAAGGGAGTCTTTAAAAGGTCTCAAAATAGTCACAAGGGAGTCTCTAAAATGTCTTATAACAGTCACAAGGGAGTCTATAAAAGGTCTCAAAATAGTCACAAGGGAGTCTCTAAAATGTCTTATAACAGGCACAAGGGAGTCTATAAAAGTTCTCAAAATAGTCACAAGGGAGTCTCTAAAAGGTCTCAAACAGTCAGAAGGAAGTCTCTAAAAGGTCTCAAAATAGTCACAAGAGAGTCTCTAAAAGGACTCAAAATAGTCACAAGAGAGTCTCTAAAAGGTCTCAAAACAGTCACAAGGAAGTCTCTAAAAGGTCTCAAAACAGTCAAAAGGTAGTCTCTAAAAGGTCTCAAAACAGTCACAAGGGAGTCTCTAAAAGGTCTTATAATAGTCACAAGGGAGTCTCTAAAAGGTCATAACAGTCACAAGGGAGTCTCTAAAAGGTCTCAAAACAGTCACAAGGGCATCTCTAAAAGGTCTCAAAATAGTCACAAGGGAGTCTCTAAAAGGTCTCAAAACAGTCACAAGGAAGTCTCTAAAAGGTCTCAAAACAGTCACAAGGAAGTCTCTAAAAGGTCTCAAAACAGTCACAAGGAAGGGAGTCTCTAAAAGGTCTCAAAACAGTCACAAGGGCATCTCTAAAAGGTCTCAAAATAGTCACAAGGGAGTCTCTAAAAGGTCTCAAAACAGTCACAAGGGCATCTCTAAAAGGTCTCAAAATAGTCACAAGAGTCTCTAAAAGGTCTCAAAACAGTCACAAGGAAGTCTCTAAAAGGTCTCAAAACAGTCACAAGGGAGTCTCTAAAAGGTCTCAAAACAGTCACAAGGGCATCTCTAAAAGGTCTCAAAATAGTCACAAGGGCATCTCTAAAAGGTCTCAAAATAGTCACAAGGGAGTCTCTAAAAGGTCTCAAAATAGTCACAAGGGAGTCTCTAAAAGGTCTCAAAACAGTCACAAGGGAGTCTCTAAAAGGTCATAACAGTCACAAGGGAGTCTCTAAAAGGTCTTATAATAGTCACAAGGGAGTCTCTAAAAGGTCATAACAGTCACAAGGGAGTCTC
>JBBPBX010007760.1:0-18596 GCA_038048925.1 Garcialebias charrua | reverse complement strand
GTCTCAAAATAGTCACAAGGGAGTCTCTAAAAAGTCTCAGAACAGTTGCAGGGATTCCCAGTTTTCTTGCATGACTCTTAGAAGTTTGCAGCCTTGTTGCTTTAATGCTGATAAAATAACGTGCAATAATGTTTTTCTCTAAACGGTCATTGTGCGTATCAGGAACTTTTCTCAAATCCTTTTCAGTTTAGTTTCCAACTCTCTAGATATGTATTTTTATAGATGTGATGCAAACCCCCAATAATTTAAGCTGGGTCTGAATGTGACCGTGATTGATGGAAACCTAAAGTAACGAGGTCTCGAGATCTTTCTGAGTTTGAGCTTTAACGACCAGAAAGTTCTTAGTTTTGAGGGTCAGTTTTAGAAAAATGTGATGCATTTTTATGTGCATGACTTGTAAAATTGTATTTTAGGCCGTGCACGTTGTTTTATTGCCCCCATCCTGTCCCACGTTTATAATTTTATCTGCTGGCGTAACTGTAGAAATGAAGCTGGGCCTAATCGGACCAGTTTTTTAACTGTTTGTTGTCGGGATGGTTTTTACATGTGCACATTCAGGGCTGTAGCTTCGACGTGCACATTCAGGGCTGTAGCCTTCATCGTGCAGGTGAAGAATGACAGGAACTGAACTGAGACGGGTTAGTCTTCATCTAACATCTTCAGAGTCTACAACGTGTTCAGATCCAAGCTTCTGCAAACGAGAACCACCACAGATGTTTCAGGACGTCCAGGAGACTCGGTCCACAGATGTTTCAGGACATCCAGGAGACTCGGTCCACAGATGTTTCAGGACATCCAGGAGACTCGGTCCACAGATGTTTCAGGACATCCAGGAGACTCGGTCCACAGATGTTTCAGGACATCCAGGAGACTCGGTCCACAGATGTTTCAGGACATCCAGGAGACTCGGTCCACAGATGTTTCAGGACATCCAGGAGACTCGGTCCACAGATGTTTCAGGACATCCAGGAGACTCGGTCCACAGATGTTTCAGGACATCCAGGAGACTCGGTCCACAGATGTTTCAGGACATCCAGGAGACTCGGTCCACAGATGTTTCAGGACATCCAGGAGACTCGGTCCACAGATGTTTCAGGACATCCAGGAGACTCGGTCCACAGATGTTTCAGGACATCCAGGAGACTCGGTCCACAGATGTTTCAGGACGTCCAGGAGACTCGGTCCACAGATGTTTCAGGACATCCAGGAGACTCGGTCCTGCACGCCCACCATCAGACAGGAACTGGCTCCAACCGTTCTTGTTTCCTCCAGCTTCTTGTCTGAAACGTCCTACAGATGCTTAAAGAAGCCAGTTCAGCTGCGACCTCACACTCTGCTGTCCACCACCTCCCCTCACCCTCCTCATCCTCAGGGAAGTTTCCACTTTCTCCTGGGTGGACTCTTGGAGCAGCTTTTAAGTTTCCACTTTCTCCTGGGTGGACTCTTGGAGCAGCTTTTAATATTTGACCAGAGTCGTGACGACGACTAACGAGCCACACCAGCGCCGCCGTGAGCGCTCGTTTTTATGGCCTCATTTGTGGAGCTGTGCAACAGATTAGCAGAAAGTGGAGCCGCTGCAGGTTCATTAAGCCCAGCAGCTCTGTGGCGTTTCCATGGTTAATCCTCACTTGTCCTCCTCCTCCGTGCACATTATTTTGTTGCCCACCTGATAAGATATAATCTGTTCAGAACTTTACCACAGAACCTTCTAAACACCCAGAACCTTCAATGACCCGTTGAGTGTTGTTAGAACATGTTCTATATCTGAAGAAGTGAGAGGAGGAGCCATTTCAGAAGCTTTATTCTACCCACATGTAAAGTACAAGACCACAAGCCCTGGGCCATGACCATGTGGTCTTCAAACAATGTCCACGAGTCTAAACAGCAAAACGGTCTCTTCTGAGCTCGGCCACAACTCAAAAAGTCATCATGGCGAATGGGAAGCCCTACTCTATCATGTGACCCAGCTCTCAGCCAATAATATCTCGCCATCTTGTGTTCTGTAATGGATGGTGTGAATGTTGGGAGTTGTAGGCATGTAACTAAAACTACATCTTCTACCGGAAACTGAATCAGATCGTGTTTAAACAAAACAGGAACGAAACAGGAAACATATACTGTACAGTATCTGGACATTTTCATCAAGTTAATATATTATCTGATAAAATTATATTTCACTGTCATGTCTGTTTTGTCCTCGTTACTAAAGATCATCATCTGCAGGGTTTTCTCTCATCAGTTTGTGATGAGCTCATTGTGTCCCCCCCCCCAGGTCGTTCCTGTCTGTTTCCCTTTGAAGATGGTTTCCATGACGATGGCCACGGCGACTCGTCTCTGACTCCGGGCCTGAACTCTCCGACCCACTGTCAGAATGGGGAGCGCTACTCTAGGAAGGTTTTTGTGGGAGGGCTCCCCCCCGACATAGATGAAGGTAAACGTTTATTTAATTTATTTGTTATTAAACTCGTGTCGGGTCGGCTCCGTCCTGATCCGACCCGCTGCACCACCTGTCCCAGAACACATCGAGGTTTTTAAGATTTCTGAGGCCAAGACTTGGACACTCCTCTTTCAGACTTTATAAAATAATCATCATTTTATTTAAAAGCGCCTTTCAGGACACCCAAGGACACTTAACAAACAAACACAGTTCAAACATCAGCAGGAAGAAATTGAAATATAAAATACATAAAGAATATAAAATACAAAATAATAAAAATACATTTAGTAAAGTTAATGATAAGCTAGTCTAAAGAGATGTGTTTTCAGGGCTGTCTTGAACAGAGAAAGGGAGGTGGTGTTTCGAAGGTCTGGCGGTAGAGCGTTCCAGAGGTGAGGGGCAGAGCAGGTGAAGGCCCTGCTCCCCATGGTGGAGAGGCGGGCAGAGGGTACATGGAGATGTAGCGAAGAGGAGGATCTGAGAGAGCGTGATGGGATGGAGATTTGTAGGAGGTCAGATAGATAAGGAGGGGCAAGGTTGTGGATAGATTTGAACGTGAGAAGTAGAATTTTGAAGATGATGCGTGATTTAACCGGGAGCCAGTGGAGCTGCTGCAGGACAGGAGTGATGTGGTTATAGTAGGAGGAGCCAGTGGAGCTGCTGCAGGACAGGAGTGATGTGGTTATAGTAGGAGGTTTGAGTGATGACACGGGCAGCTGAGTTCTGGACCATCTGTAACTTGTGGAGAGATTTGTTGGGGAGGCCATAGAGAAGGGAGTTGCAGTAATCGATACGGGAAGTCACAAGACTGTGCACCAGGATGGCTGTGGAGCGGGGTGTGAGAGAAGGACGGAGACGGTTAATATTACGGAGGTGGAAATAGGCAGACCGAGTAATATTGTTGATGTGTGAAGTGAAGGAGAGAGTGGTGTCGAGGATGACACCGAGACTCTTGACCTGAGGGGAGGGGGATAGCAGAGAGTTGTTAAGGGGGACGAGAAGATGTTCTGATTTTGAAATAGAGTTTTTGGTACCGACGAGAATGATTTCTGTTTTGTTGCTGTTTAGTTGAAGGAAATTGTTAGAAAACCAGTGATTTAGCTCATTGAGACAGTCGGTGAGGATGGAGGGTGGGTGGGTGGAGTTAGGTTTTGATGACAAGTAGAGCTGTGTGTCATCAGCATAACAGTGGAAATGGACGCCGTATTTCCAGAAGATGTGACATAGGGGAAGGAGGTAAATGATGGAGGGGTCTGAGGACAGACCCCTCCTTCCCAATGAAGGAGGGGTCCGAGGACAGAGCCTTGGGGGACACCCGTGGAGACGGGAAAACTGGGAACTGAAGGATTTAAGCTGAATGAATTGAGTGTGGTCAGAGAGATATGAGTTGAACCAGTCTAACGGGGTACCTGAGATGCCAATGGAGGTTAGTCTGTTGAGGAGGATAGAATGACAGATGGTGTTGAAGGCTTTAAACCTTCGCTCCCTTTTCTCTTTAGTTTGTTGTTTAGGTTGTTGTTTGTTGTTTAGGTTGTTTATTTTTGAGTTTGTTGTTTAGTTTGTTGTTTTGTTGTTTAGTTTGTTGTTTAGTTTGTTGTTTAGTTTGTTATTTGTTGTTTAGTTTGTTGTTTGTTGTTTAATTTGTTGTTTGGTTTGTTGTTTAGTTTGTTGTTTAGTTTGTTTAGTTTGTTGTTGTTTAGTTTGTTGTTTAGTTTGTTGTTTAGTTTGTTGTTTAGTTTGTTTATTTTTGAGTTTGTTGTTTAGTTGTTTTGTTGTTTAGTTTGTTGTTTTGTTGTTTAGTTTGTTTTTTGTTTAGTTTGCTGTTTTATTGTTTACAGTAGTTTGTTGTTTAGTTTGTTTAATTTATTATTTGTAGTTTAGTTTGTAGTTTAGTTTGTTGTTTACTTTGTTTATTTTTGAGTTTGTTGTTTATTTTGTTGTTTTGTTGTTTTGTTTGTTGCTTTGTTGTTTAGTTTGTTGTTCAGTTTGTAGTTTAGTTTGTTTTTGAGTTTGCTTATTTTTGAGTTTGTTGTTTAGTTTATTTATTTTGTTGTTTATTTTGTTGTTTATTTGGTTTATTTTGTTGTTTTGTTTGTTGTTTGTTGTTTAGTTAGTTTAGTTTGTTGTTTAGTTTGTTGTTTGTAGTTTAGTTTTCTGTTTAGTTTGTTGTTAAGTTTGTTGTTTGTTTGTTTAGTTTGTTGTTAAGTTTGTTGTTTGTTTGTTTAGTTTGTTGTTAAGTTTGTTGTTTGTAGTTTAGTTTGCTGTTTAGTTTGTTGTTTAGTTTGTTGTTTAGTTTGTTGTTATGTTTGTTGTTTGTAGTTTAGTTTGCTGTTTAGTTTGCTGTTTAGTTTGTTTAGTTTGTTGTTTGTAGTTTAGTTTGCTGTTTAGTTTGTTGTTAAGTTTGTTGTTTGTAATTTAGTTTGCTGCTTAGTTTGCCGTTTAGTTTGCTGTTTAGTTTGTTGTTTAGTTTGTTGTTTAGTTTGTTTTTTAGTTTTTAGTTTGTAGTTTAGTTTGCTGTTTAGTTTGTTGTTAAGTTTGTTGTTTGTAGTTTAGTTTGCTGTTTAGGTGTTGTTTGTAGTTTAGTTTGTTGTTTAGTTTGTTTAGGTTTTTTTTTTGTAGTTTAGTTTGCTGTTTAGTTTGTTGTTTGTAGTTTAGTTTGCTGTTTAGTTTGTTTAGTTTGTTGTTTGTAGTTTAGTTTGCTGTTTAGTTTGTTGTTTAGTTTGTTGTTGATGTTCATAACCTCAAAAATAAAAACGTTGGGTCGTTGAGTAAATACAAACAAAATGCAGTTCTCCTAAACTCAGATTTTATTCACAACAATGAACAAGTTAAATGTTGAAACTAAGTAGTTGTACCTTTTAATGGTGGGGGTGGCAGGGTGGTTATGGCAGCAACACATCTGGAACATCAGGCTGAGGCAAAGAAGAAACCAGATGTGAACACCATCCACAACTGCTGCGTCTTCTCTGGACCAGAGCTCGTTTCAAATGGACTGAGGTGAGTCCAGAACTGTTCTGAGGTCAGACGGGTCCAAATCTGAAGTTCTGTCTGGAGACCACAAACACAATGTCCTCTGGACTAAAGAGGAGCGGGACCATCCAGTCTGGTGTCAAAGCCTGCCTCTCTGATGGTGTGGGGGTGCATTTGTGCCTCTGACATGAGCAGCTGACACATCTGGAAATACTGCATCAATGAAGAAAAACATCTGCAGGTTTTAGAAGAACATCTGCTCCATCCAGGACCGTTGAACAACTGGAGTCCATCAGACCAGAAGGAGACAAAACCTCCAACATCTGGTCTCTTCAGGTCCTGGAGGTCTACAGACTGGTGTTAGAAGAAGGGGAGGAGCTTCAGAGGAAACCTAAGAGCTGAACTCTAAAGATGTTTTGTTGCCATGAAATAAAAAAAAAAGTTTAGATTTATTTTACAAAATTCATCAACTGTTTAATTCTGCTCCACGGTCATAAAAAAGGAAAAAAGAGTTTTAAAAGGAAGAGTTTTAAAAGGAAGAGTTTTAAAAGGAAGAGTTTTAAAAGGAAGAGTTTTAAAAGGAAGAGTTTTAAAAGGAAGAGTTTTAAAATGAAGAGTTTTAAAAGGAAGAGTTTTAAAAGGAAGAGTTTTAAAAGGAAGAGTTTTAAAAGGAAGAGTTTTAAAAGGAAGAGTTTTAAAATCAAGAGTTTTAAAATCAAGAGTTTTAAAATCAAGAGTTTTAAAATCAAGAGTTTTAAAATCAAGAGTTTTAAAATCAAGAGTTTTAAAATGATTTCTCTGTTGGTGTTTACGTTTTGCATGTTCAGAACTTTGGGTTTTCTCTGAACAACCGGGCCGGAGCTCAGAACCTAAAACTTCTTCTTTCCTTCTCAGATGAAATCACGAACAGCTTCCGGCGCTTCGGGCCCCTGGTGGTGGACTGGCCCCACAAAGCTGAGAGCAAGTCTTACTTCCCACCCAAAGGTAACAGCAGGTTCCCGAGGAACCGATCCCGTTTTCCTGCACAAATCAACAGATCAGACTTCGGCTCCGGCTCCAGCTCGGGAGTTGTTTTACTGGGAGATAGTAGCCGAAGCTGTGCAGCCGAACAGGTGTCCGTTTATAAAAACACTCGCCTGAGGAGGCTCAGATCATAGACCCACAAAATGTTTGTTTGAAACCGGACCAGAGGAGGGTTGTCTCCTTCCTGCAGGCTCTCAGGTGATCTGTCCCCCGTCCATCATTTGGACAGGAAGCTGCAGCGTGTCCACTTCAGGAGGACATTCCACGAGCCGACTGTAATCTGCTGCAGGAGCTCCACTTTATTTCTCTGTTGTTCTCGGGGGCGTCGTCACCTTCGGCTGAAGGAGGGACGGCAGGCGAAATGTTTTTATTTTTGTCTGAGAGCGTTTCTGTGTCAGTAAAATATCTCAGGAACCACAGTACGGGTTTGAGTGAAACTCAGAAAGTTCTGGTTGGATCAAACGTCTACAGCCTGAAGTCAGAACTTCTGCTGTCTGTTTCAGAGACGAGAAGCTGAAGTTTGGTGTGGTAGTAGCTGAGAGTCACACGATGATCTCACACGATGATCTCACACGATGATCTCACACGATGATCTCACACGATGATCTCACAAGATGATCTCACACGATGATCTCACACGATGATCTCACAAGATGATCTCACACGATGATCACACCAGATGATCTCACCAGATGATCTCACACGATGATCTCACAAGATGATCTCACACGATGATCTCACAAGATGATCTCACAAGATGATCTCACACGATGGTCTCACACGATGATCTCACAAGATGATCTCACACGATGATCTCACACGATGATCTCACACGATGATCTCACACGATGATCTCACACGATGATCTCACACGATGATCTCACAAGATGATCTCACAAGATGATCTCACAAGATGATCTCACACGATGATCTCACACGATGATCTCACACGATGATCTCACACGATGATCTCACAAGATGATCTCACACGATGATCTCACACGATGATCTCACACGATGATCTCACACGATGATCTCACAAGATGGTCTCACACGATGGTCTCACACGATGATCTCACAAGATGATCTCACACGATGATCTCACACGATGATCTCACACGATGATCTCACACGATGATCTCACACGATGATCTCACACGATGATCTCACACGATGATCTCACACGATGATCTCACACGATGATCTCACACGATGATCTCACAAGATGGTCTCACAAGATGGTCTCACACGATGGTCTCACAAGATGATCTCACACGATGATCTCACACGATGGTCTCACACGATGGTCTCACACGATGATCTCACACGATGATCTCACAAGATGATCTCACACGATGGTCTCACACGATGATCTCACAAGATGATCTCACACGATGATCTCACACGATGATCTCACAAGATGATCTCACAAGATGATCTCACACGATGATCTCACAAGATGATCTCACAAGATGATCTCACACGATGATCTCACACGATGATCTCACACGATGATCTCACACGATGATCTCACAAGATGATCTCACAAGATGATCTCACACGATGATCTCACAAGATGATCTCACAAGATAATAATAATAATAATTGTCTAATCTTGTCATCTGCGTATGTTTCCCATACACAGACGAAATTCGTCTCTGCATTTAACCCAACCACCTACCAGGCGGTGCAGTGAGCAGCCATAGAAGGCGCTCGGGGAGCTGGAGAAATAGGTGTGCACTCATAGACACCCCAAGATGTGTAGTGGCCGGGACGTGAACCCGCGTCCTTCGGGTCCCAAGTCAAACGCCCTAACCACTACACCAAGATGATCTCACACGATGATCTCACCAGATGATCTCGGACACGTTCACACTGCTAAACGGGTCGCTTCAGAACCGTGGACCGCTCCACCCTGGAGTCTGGTGGAGAATCAGAACATTGGTCTGCAGCTCTGGCATAGCTGGCGGGCGATATGCATTCCTTGGAGACGCTAGGCCTTCTGGGTAAGTTCTGCTGGTGAAGAGGAGCGAATGATCCCACGGCAGAGCCGAGATTTAAAACTTCTCTCCTGGAATCTGTTCATTTCACAGCCTCCAAATGATCCAGCAGTTTGGATCGGACACGCTGCTCCGTGCACAAACGGCTCTGGGGTTGAGTGCATGTGTGTGTGTGTGTGTGTGTGTGTGTGTGTGTGTGTGTGTGTGTGTGTGTGTGTGTGTGTGCGTGTGTGTGTACGTCCTACTTCAGTGTGAAACGAGTCACTTCCGAACGTTGGCTTCACGTCAGGAGGTCCTCCGGCCTCTTCCTGCAGTTAAACGTCCTTCCAAGCTTTGACTGAATGGAAGATGGCCGTCACTGTTCTGCCTGCTGCACGTTCAGCTGCTGGCTGTGCGTGCGTGTGTACGTGCACGTGTTATGAAAGTGTTTTTGTTCAGGGATGACTCATTCTGTGGCTCAGTCTGGTTTGATGGCCAGAGAGCGACTGTTCTGGTTGTCGGGCTCGAGGTCATCCGGAGGAAGAGACAGAAGGACGAACTCTGTTCGTTTGTTCCAAATGTTCTCACGGTGGTGACATCACTTTGTTCCAAACGTTCTCACGGTGGTGACATCACTTTGTTCCAAACGTTCTCACGGTGGTGACATCACTTTGTTCCAAACGTTCTCACGGTGGTGACCTCACTTTGTTCCAAACGTTCTCACGGTGGTGACCTCACTTTGTTCCAAATGTTCTCACGGTGGTGACCTCACTTTGTTCCAAACGTTCTCACGGTGGTGACCTCACTTTGTTCCAAATGTTCTCACGGTGGTGACCTCACTTTGTTCCAAATGTTCTCACGGTGGTGACCTCACTTTGTTCCAAACGTTCTCATGGTGGTGACCTCACTTTGTTCCAAATGTTCTCACGGTGGTGACCTCACTTTGTTCCAAATGTTCTCACGGTGGTGACCTCACTTTGTTCCAAACGTTCTCACGGTGGTGACATCACTTTGTTCCAAATGTTCTCACGGTGGTGACCTCACTTTGTTCCAAATGTTCTCACGGTGGTGACATCACTTTGTTCCAAACGTTCTCACGGTGGTGACATCACTTTGTTCCTGTAGTGGTGCACCTCGTTTCTCTGAAAACTGTCAGTGAGACACCTCTTTCTTGGAAAACCTTCAAGAGAGAACATGGACACTGTTTATTCCATTAATTTGAATGCAGGACACAAATTATCTCACCAAGAGACTCTTTAATTTTTGTTCTAATTCAAACAAATCAAAGAATAACTTTGTTTACAGTATTTGTATAGGGATGCACCGATCCACATTTCTTACTACCGATCCGATATTTAAATCTGGGTATAGACCAATATCGATACTTTCCGATCCGATGCGGTTCAGGTATATGAGGCTGTAATAATGACTTTTTGGAACTGAGACTACTGTCTGTCTTAACATTGTGTGCGTTAAACCCGATGAAGACACTCTGGGCCTCACAACAGGAAACACCCAAACTTTAACAGCACACAAGAGGCAGGTTTGTATCACAGACGTCCTTCTCACTCATGGTGCAGCTGGAAAACTAAAATACCGCTAAGCATTATGGGAAAGAAAACACAATCCACTCCCGTAGTGGTTAAGGGGAGTGGACTGTGTTGTCTTTCCCATAATGCTTAGCGGTTTTTCAGTTGTCCTTCTCACTCATGGTGCAGCTGGAAAACTAAAATACCGCTAAGCATTATGGGAAAGACGACAAAATCCACTCCCGTAGTGGTTAAGGGGAGTGGACTGTGTTGTCTTTACCATAATGCTTAGCGGTTTTTCAGTTTTCCAGCTGCACCATGAGTGAGAAGGACATCTGTGATATAGACCTGCCTCTTGTGTGCTATTAAAGTTTGGGTGTTTCCTGTTGTGAGGCCCAGAGTGTCTTCATTGGGTTTAACTCACACAATGTTAAGACGACCGTCACAGAATATGGTGGAACACAAGTGCTCTTTGAAGCCAGATCGGAAATATCGGCAGGTTGGATCGGAAAATCCGATACTTAAATTATGCTATACACCATTTATAGTGGGGGTGGCGTGCTGTTGACCTCAACTCGGGATGTTGTGAGTCGGTGGGCGGAGTACTTCGAAGACCTCCTCAATCCTACTGGCACGTCTTCCACTGAGGAAGCGGAGCCTGGGGACTTTGGGTCGGGCTCTCCAATCTCTGGTGCTGAGGTCACCGAGGTGGTTAAAAAGCTCTGCGGTGGCAGGGCTCCAGGGGTGGATGAGATTCGCCCTGAGTTCCTTAGGGCTCTGGATGTTGTGGGGTTGTGTTGGCTTACGCGACTCTGCAATATCGCGTGGACATCGGGGGCAGTTCCCTTGGATTGGCAGACTGGGGTGGTGGTTCCCCTATTCAAAAAGGGGGACCGTAGGGTGTGTTCCAACTATAGGGGGATCACACTCTTAAGCCTCCCTGGTAAGGTCTATTCAGGGGTTCTGGAGAGGAGGGTCCGTCGGATAGTCGAACCTCGGATTCAGGAGGAGCAGTGTGGTTTTCGTGCTGGTCGTGGAACACTGGACCAGCTCTACACCCTCAGCAGGGTCCTGGAGGGTGCGTGGGAGTTTGCCCAACCAGTTTACATGTGCTTTGTGGACTTGGAGAAGGCATTCGACCGCGTCCCTCGGGGGGTTCTGTGGGGGGTACTCCGGGAGTATGGGGTACCAGGCCCATTGATATGGGCTGTTAGGTCCCTGTACGACCGGTGTCAGAGCTTGGTCCGCATTGCCGGCAGTAAGTCAGGCTCGTTTCCAGTGAGAGTTGGACTCCGCCAAGGTTGCCCTTTGTCACCGATTCTGTTCATAACTTTTATGGACAGAATTTCTAGGCGCAGCCAAGGTGTTGAGAGGATCCGTTTTGGTGGCCTTAGAATCGCTTCTCTGTTTTTTGCAGATGNAAAAAAATAATAATTTAAAAAATATATAAATAAAAACATAAATAAATAAAATAATAAATAAAAAAAATAAAAACATTTGGTGTGGGGAGGAGGTCCTGCCCCAAGTGGAGGAGTTTAAGTATCTCGGGGTCTTGTTCACGAATGAGGGAAAACTGGAGCGTGAGATCGATAGGCGGATAGGTGCAGCATCCGCAGTGAAGCGGGCGCTGTACCGGTCTGTCGTGGTGAAGAGAGAGCTGAGTCAAAAGGCAAAGCTCTCAATTTACCGATCGATCTACGTTCCCACCCTCATCTATGGTCATGAGCTTTGGGTTGTGACCGAAAGAACAAGATCTCGGATACAAGCGGCTGAAATGAGTTTTCTCCGCAGGGTGTCTGGACTCTCCCTTAGAGATAGGGTGAGAAGCTCAGTCATCCGGGAGGGACTCGGAGTAGAGCCGCTGCTTCTCCACATCGAGAGGAGCCAGTTGAGGTGGCTCGGGCATCTGGTTAGGATGCCTCCTGGACGCCTCCCTGGTGAGGTGTTCCGGGCATGTCCCACCGGGAGGAGACCCAGAGGAAGACCCAGGACACGCTGGAGGGACTATGTTTCTCGGCTGGCCTGGGAACGCCTTGGGATTCCCCCAGAGGAGCTGCTCCAAGTGGCTGGGGAGAGGGAAGTCTGGGCCTCCCTACTTAGGCTGCTACCCCCGCGACCCGACCCCGGATAAGCGGACGAAAATGGATGGATGGATGGACAAGTGCTCTTTGAAGCTGTATCGGAAATATCGGCAGGTTGGATCCGATATCGATACTTAAATTATTCTGGTATCGGATACCGATACTGGATCGGATCGGCCCCGTCCCTACTGTAAAGTACAAAAAAGTAATCTGTTTTGGTAGGCCATCCTGTACCCCCTTCAGACAGGCCTTTGAAAACTTTCAGGAGGTGCCCATGTAGAAATGGTTCACAGTGACAGTAGAATTGGATCCAGGAATGCAGAACGACTGGAAGAGCTCCAAAAACAAAACTAACCCCCAAAAAGTCTGACATCGGTGCAAACTTACTGGAAAAATCACAAGAGGCTCGAAGGGACTGGACTGTGGCCTGAGAGGACTGAGGATTAGTGGAAGTGTGACTACAGCTGCGACTGAAGGAATGAGAAACAGGTGTGGTGGGTGTGGCAGGATGGAAGGAGCTAAAATAAACTGAGGAGAAGTTAATACATATACGAGGTAACACAAGTAATAAAACTAACCACAGAAATCACAATACTGTACTAAAATAAACCTAGTCATAAAACACAAAGTCTTTAGTCTTAAACTAACAGATCCGGACTCATGGTTGCTCAGTTCCAGTGCAGCTGCTGCCTGAAATTACACTTTCTTTACTCTTCAGGCCAACACAAATTAACAAACTATTGCTTATTTAAAACCATAAGCTAGAAACATTAAAATAACCTCTATACAGTATATATCAAGGTCTAGGTCAAGGTCAAGGTGTCTTTATTGTCATTATTGTCATTCATATCAAAATCTTCTGGTAGTCATCCAAGTAACTTTTCTTTTGAGGATGACTATAGAAAAACAAACAGGTATTTTAATAATCTAGGATTCTGAATCTGATGGATTTTGTAAAATTTTGTCTGATTGTTTGTGTCAAAGTTTGTTTCTGCTTTTTGTCTACCATTGATGTGATCTAGAAGAAGAGCAGCAAGAACTTGAATTCTGGAGGAAAAAGCAGCCCAAAGAAAATGGTCAAGGTAAGTCACTGGTTCCAGAACACTTTTTCATGACTAACCAGGATTATCTCTAATCTTACACTGATCTTCTTAGGGTTCAAGTTTTTTATAATACTCGGAAGAGAAAATACACATGAAATCATCAAGTTAAAGGAGTTTTAGATCAAGTTTTGATTCATCAGCTTGTGGCCGATCATCAAATTTATTTGATGTTTATTTCACAAAATGTCTTGCTTATATGTGTCATTGGCCACATTCATGAGAAAACAGGCCTTTAACTAGTGGGTTATTTTATTTTTATTATGTTGTACTTACAATTTGTTTTAACCACATTTGTACAACCTCAATTACTGGTGAAGACTCAGTCCAGGTCATGATCAGTCCAAAAAAAGGTTTACCGTACTTGCTGCCGTACACGTCGCACAACCGTATAAGTCGCATCAGTCCAAATATGTCTAATAAAGTGGAAAAATCCATAAATATGTTGCTTCGCCATATGAGTCGCATCTATTATGCATCACCGCTGACAACTCGAAAACTTGGGCCGAATACAGAAATGCGGATCTTGTGCCAAAAATCGAGCATGCACGGTAGGACTTTAACAAGAATTTAACAAGATTAACACTTAAAAACAATTATTTGTTTGCTCGAAATTATAGCAAAGGTGTGTCTCAGTTGAACTTTTCCTTAATGAATGCACTTTTAATGGTCAAATCAGCTGCATTTCTCCTGGGTGGTGCAGCGAAATGAAGCTGATTTCACATTTGCTCCAGGAGTTCTGGAGCGAGACAAAGGTGGCTTGGCATAGCAAGCCAAGTGTCTCATTAATAGCCACTTTTACCTATCAATGAGACACTTGGCTTGCCATATTACTAGACCGCCCTCCAGTGGCCGAAAATGTTAGTGTTCAATGTTTTCCATCAGAATGAATGAAATCGTCAGATCTCAGCCAAAATTTTTTTTTTATAAATATGGGGAAATAACCTAAATACGTCACTTCACTGTAGAAGTCGCAGGCTTGCTAATTTATGGAAAAAAAACTGCGACTTCTACAGCAAAAAATACAGTAATACAAAAACAACTGGACTTTTATTCTGAAGCTGAAGATGTTTCTCTTTCCATCTGGGGGCTTTATCAATTTTTAAATGTGTGGAGTGTGAGGAGTTCCAGGTTTTATAGAACTTCATGAGAGACCTGGTTGTGTACTTGGATTCACATGCAGATTAGACTGGATCTACTCGTCCTGCATAGTGGAACTCCACACACACACCACACATTTTGGAATTGTTAAAGCCTCCCAGATTTGAAGTGAAATGTCTTCAGCTACAGAACAGAAGTCCAGTTGTTTTTGTTTTTTAACTAGAGCTGTCAAAAGATTAAAATTTTTAATCTGATTAATCACACTCTGGGGGCTGTGATTAATCAGATTAATCACAATGCTTACCGGTAACTTTGTATGCTTGAAATGTAAATATGACGGTTTTCAATAAAATGTTGAAGAAAATGTTTTATTGTCTCAAACCAGTTTTCCATACTCTGCAAGGTTTAAAGAAGTAATTTTGTTTCAAACAATGTTAAATGTCTCATTGTCATGTATGTGATGAAAACATGTAAACAATAGAGTAAGCCCACAATATCAGTAACTTTTAGACCAAAATATACCGGTATATACATATATAGAAATACTTTTTTTTTTATCTGCATTTCAAATGAATGTAAAGTCCACTTGTGTAACATGATCAGCGGCCACACACACACACATACACACAAACACACATTATGGAGCGCCCGGCCGAATACGGGTCGGCTGAGCTTCAGGTTCAGGTTAGAAATGACAGCTCTACCGGCGCAGGGTAGAGCCTTTTATAGGTCAAAATAGGCAATGTGATTAATCTGCATTATGTAATATTAATGCATTAATCTGTTTACATTAATCTCATGAGTTAAAGCATTAACTTTAACAGCCTTAGTTTTAACATTTTTGGGATAGGACTCCAATACCCCAAAAGTTTTGACGACATTGTGTACATAAAGTTAAAATTCTATGACGTGCAAATCTCAAAAACCCATATGTTTTCCACACTACAACATAGTGAACATATCAGAAGTTTAAACTAAAAAATGTTACCTTTTATTGGCAAAGAAATTAGATAATTTATATTTGATGGCAGAAAGACATCTTTAAAAAGTCTGGACAGGAGCCCCAAAATGCTGTGCTAATAAAGTGTTAATAAAGTGTTGATAAAGCAGCAGCTGGAAGAGCATTTGACAACTTATTAGGTCAATGAACAACAGGTCAGTAAAAGGACATGATACGAAATGAGCGTTTTAGAGAGACGGAATCTCAGAAACAAAGATGTGCAGAAGTTCAGCAGTCTGTGAAAAACTGTTGAAAAGGAACGGAAAACAATTCAGAATAAAGTTCCTCAGTGGAAATAGGAAAATCTTTGAACAGCTCATCTACCGTTTACAATCTCATCAAAAAACTGGAAAAATGTCTGCGCTCAGAAAAGACTGAAATTTAATAATACAGTAGATAGCTGTGATTTTCAGGCCCTCAGGGGCCACTGCGACAGAAAACAAGCCTGATTCTGTTCTAAACATCTACAGGGGCTCAGGAACACTTTCACAAATTATTGTACTGTAAACACAGTTCACCAAATACTAATCAAAGCTCTATGACACAAAGAAAAAGTCATGTGTGAACAATACACTCACTTTCTTTCAAGGTCAAAGTTCATTTTGAAATGGACTGAGGCAAAGTGCAAAACTGTTCTGTACAAACATGAGTTGAAACGGCGTGGTGGTGCAGAGGTCAGCCTGTGATTGGGAGGTTTCCGATTCAAACCTCCTGTTATATCAAAATGTGAGTGGGAACCCACGCTTGTCTTCAACCACATTTTCTCTCTTGGGCGCTCTAGAAGGAAGCCCTCTGCTCCATGCAAAATGCTGCAGTACCTTGGTGGGCGGTGCTTTGTCAGGAATGTCA
The DNA here is from genome assembly GCA_038048925.1 of Garcialebias charrua. NCBI lineage: Eukaryota > Metazoa > Chordata > Actinopteri > Cyprinodontiformes > Rivulidae > Garcialebias > Garcialebias charrua. The sequence goes on along the minus strand of JBBPBX010007760.1, from coordinate 2,527 downwards.
TCCAGTGTAAAAACAATTGTCAAATCTTCATGTTTCTGGGTTGGTTTGGTTCAGTTAAAAATGATTTGTATTTTTCTGTTCATCTTGTGATTTAACATCTTATAGCGGAACTCGTAAAACTGTGGATTTTTTTTTTCCACATAGAAATCTCCCGGTGTCAGTGGTTGCCCGATGGAGGTAGTGATGGGGGTGAAGGTGCAGATGACAGCGGTGATGGAGGGAAAGATGGAGACTACCACAGGAGTGATCCTCAGATTGCCATCTGTCTGGACTGCCTGCATAACACGGGACAGTCGGAGGAGAGCACTGTAACGGTGGGCTTTAAGGCACTTGGGCAGTTATTTCTGACTGCATCAAAACCATAAATGCATCAGATATTTTCAAGTTTTATTACTAGAAAAGCATAAAAACATTTACTTGCCAAGTTTTTATTTCTGTAAAGCTTCTCATTTAAACTTTTTTTGTCTTCTTCCATTCAGGATCTGATGAAGAGGTTCGTCCGCTGCTCCAGCAGAGTCACTGTGGGAACCATTAAGAAATTTCTCAGTCTTAAACTAAAGCTCCCGAGTTCTTATGAAGTAAGAAAACTCTTTAATTCTCCAGTTTCAAACTAATACAGGACATTTCATAAATCAGCTTAAAGAACAGTAGTCTGTTAAATAATGTATTAGTAATCTTTAATTGTTTGCTTATTTGGAGTTTTTTTTTTTTTTTTTTACTGTAGCAGAAGTTTAGCTTGTTAGAACCTTAAAGGAAAATATTTATTTCTCTTTGAATTCAAGTTATTTTGAAGAGAAAAAAATAATCATTTTTAAATTTAAAGGTCTTGCATATGAGGACATAATCAAAATAATCATGTCTTTATCAGGTTCAAAAATTATTCATCCCTAACTTCAAATGAACAAAAACATATAACAGTTTCCACCATGTCATTATTTATTAAGCAAACAATCAAAAATAAAATAAAAATTGAAAAGCTGTGTGTGTGAAATCTAAGCTCAGCCAATGATCCAGCAGTTTGTAGAATTAATCTTCTATAGCAGCAGTAACTCCTGTAGTGGTTTTCACTATAAGTCAAGTTCAAGAATCTTTAATATCCCAAGGGGCAGTTAGTTTCACAGTCAGTAGACACACAACACATCCAGACTAGACAAGACAGTGAAACGTTAAAATAACAGAAATCATCACTGTTCGTTGAGAAGCCTGATCGCTACAGGGATGAATGAGTTTTTCAATCTGTTCATCCCACATCTGGGCAGCAGATACCTGCGTCCAGATGGAAGTAACCTGAACTCACCATGGAGTGGTGATCAGGATCTGCCAGAATCAACCTGGCCTTGTTCACTGACCTCACCTTGTGTAGGTCAGTGAGGTTCTGTAGATCAGTGAGGTTCTGTAGGTCAGTGAGGTTCTGTAGGTCAGTGAGGTTCTGTAGGTCAGTGAGGTTCTGTAGGTCAGTGAGGTTCTGTAGGTCAGTGAGGTTCTGTAGGTCAGTGAGGTTCTGTAGGTCAGTGAGGTTCTGTAGGTCAGTGAGGTTCTGTAGGTCAGTGAGGTTCTGTAGGTCAGTGAGGTTCTGTAGGTCAGTGAGGTTCTGTAGGTCAGTGAGGTTCTGTAGGTCAGTGAGGTTCTGTAGGTCAGTGAGGTTCTGTAGGTCAGTGAGGTTCTGTAGGTCAGTGAGGTTCTGTAGGTCAGTGAGGTTCTGTAGGTCAGTGAGGTTCTGTAGGTCAGTGAGGTTCTGTAGGTCAGTGAGGTTCTGTAGGTCAGTGAGGTTCTGTAGGTCAGTGAGGTTCTGTAGGTCAGTGAGGTTCTGTAGGTCAGTGAGGTTCTGTAGGTCAGTGAGGTTCTGTAGGTCAGTGAGGTTCTGTAGGTCAGTGAGGTTCTGTAGGTCAGTGAGGTTCTGTAGGTCAGTGAGGTTCTGTAGGTCAGTGAGGTTCTGTAGGTCAGTGAGGTTCTGTAGGTCAGTGAGGTTCTGTAGGTCAGTGAGGTTCTGTAGGTCAGTGAGGTTCTGTAGGTCAGTGAGGTTCTGTAGGTCAGTGAGGTTCTGTAGGTCAGTGAGGTTCTGTAGGTCAGTGAGGTTCTGTAGGTCAGTGAGGTTCTGTAGGTCAGTGAGGTTCTGTAGGTCAGTGAGGTTCTGTAGGTCAGTGAGGTTCTGTAGGTCAGTGAGGTTCTGTAGGTCAGTGAGGTTCTGTAGGTCAGTGAGGTTCTGTAGGTCAGTGAGGTTCTGTAGGTCAGTGAGGTTCTGTAGGTCAGTGAGGTTCTGTAGGTCAGTGAGGTTCTGTAGGTCAGTGAGGTTCTGTAGGTCAGTGAGGTTATGTAGGTCAGTGAGGTTATGTAGGTCAGTGAGGGTCTGTAGGTCAGTGAGGGTCATAGGTCAGTGAGGTTCTGTAGGACTGTGAGGTTCTGTAGGTTGGTCGAGGTTCTGTAGGTCAGTGAGGTTCTGCAGTAGGACAGTGAGGTTCTGTAGGTCAGTGAGGGTCTGTAGGACTGTGAGGCTCTGTAGGTCAGTGAGGGTCTGTAGGTCAGTGAG